>JAANDG010000035.1:0-120000 GCA_036852015.1 Pelodera strongyloides
ATTTAGAGGCCTCTTGGCGACCAAAATGCATAGAAAACAGTCAGTCAGCAAGTGGTTTAGTTTGGCTCGCGGTCACCGGTAGTTTTCGGTATGTCGTTATCGTTATACACAACTATACGTCTATGACATTCGATCATTTCAAAATTGCTCATTTTCATGACTTCTGTAAATTTATTTGCCAGGGAGCTGTAGTTTTCATGAGACATTGCCAGAGACCTCTTGTTGTTGTATTATAACTGCCCTATAGCTGTAGCAGATGACAAATTGCTCGACGCCTCCTGGCTTTTCCCTGCTCAATGGGCCAGGCACGGGCGATGGCTGCGCGAGGGGTGCGCGGGCCATTAAACGTGGGCCTAGAACGCAGAGGCCCACCGACGTAGTTTCCTCAGCGTAGCCCAAGAGGTCGAGCACTTTGTCATCAACAACTCCCTCTGCGGAACATGTCATAAGCAACTTTGAAACTGTATGGCACCACCATTGAATAAAGGTGTACGCTCTTGAACCGTAAATAGATTTTAGATTTTTAACTCATTACATAAATAATATATTGAGAGTTATTTCATGCATACTATACCTACCACGACCGATTTCTTCATCAATACTTTGTCATACATAGTCAAGATATTGCATTGTGAGATTCCTAGAGGCGGCTTTGAAAGCTTTGAACTATTAAAGCGAAATACCGGCCGGTTTTTGAAACGCATCGGGTACAACTGAATTCTTACGTATTTATGCTAATTTGCTCGAATTTAGCTCGATGTTTTATTCTAATTTACGTTCATTTGCATAGGCTGCATAAGAATATTGGTGTACTCGATGTGTTTCAAAAACCGGCTGGTATTTCGCTTTAACAAAGAACTCGAAATTAATACAAAGCGTGCATTTCATCTAGAAAAAAAACAGTCAATTTGCACTACCTCCCCTCGTTTATTATTTTCTTTTTATGTTCTACCTCAGGGTTTTCGCTTGTCCGTGTATGCGTTTACTTTTTCGTTTGTATGAATAAAACACTATTTTTCATTTGTTCGATTGTTTTTGATTGATGTAAAAATATACCGTAACGATCCACAGTGGGTGTGGTCTGTCAGACGAATACCGTAATCTACGCAGTTTTCGCAGGGTGAGCGTTGCGGGACATCTTATAAACTCGATTTTTTGGAAGCCATTTTCCGGCATTTTTTGCGCCGGCGGCGGCGGATGCTCAATTCTCGCCGCATTGCGTTGTTGTTCATATTTTATTCTTGTTTGACACAGTTACCGTTTTTTGCCATCACAGTTTCCAATCGTGCTGTAAAGGTAATACGCCAGTAAGCTGATATAGCATTATCAACAAGGTAACATTAAAGAAAGAAAGGTAAATCAATTAAGAAATGACACGGTTCATCTAACTGGTCCCTTCTTTCCGTGCATTAGAGAGTAAAGCTTCCAATTTGGATCTTTTTGTTCCTTTGTGTTTTGGTTCAGTATGTTCTTGACTTCGTTTTCTGTACTTAGCAATTATCATATCATGGAAATCTTCTTATAAAATGATTTTAGTAATATGGTTGTCGAAGCAGAGGAACCGAATCCTTCCTCTAATTGGATTTCTCTGGGCCCTCGAGTGAAGCTGAAGTAAGTAGCGCGTTACTTCGCAATTTTGTGTCAATCTTTCCAATACTGTGTTCCTACTCTTCAACAGTCAACGTAGGAGATCAATCAGTAAGGCCTTCCTAATCTATGAAAGTGGTTCAAAATTTGTTGTTGTTGTGGGGAAATATTCACATAAACGTAGTTTGCTGGGGGGTTTAGTAGGGTTCCCGTCCTATGACCTATCCAGTGACGTACCCAGAGACCGTATTCACCAACACACAGGGAGCCCTCACTAGGCTTACGAGCGATCTGAATCTCTTCTGCTCTTGTTCTCGCACTGTCTACGTACTATTTAGCTCCCTAGGGAGGCGAGGGGGAGGGAGGGCTCCCTGCGTGTTGGTGAATACGGCCTCTGATTCATCTGCTAAATTAAGCCCTGCCGATCCTAGCCTGGAATTGTTGGGCCAGCTAGTTATATATAGTTTATTGATCATATATATATCAAAAAAAGACACACATAATCAAATGGATACCCTAAGACGAACATGCTTCACAACAGCTAGTTGCGTTGTTATTTGATATCTTTATTCAGGTTTGATCCGGTCTACAATGAAATCGAGCACATGGATTTGAAGAATGCCATACACTTCAGCGCATGTTCATTTGGCGGCCCAATTGGTATATTTATTCATAGATTACGTGAACAAATAGTTTCATAATATTAATGAATATTATGAACGTACCCTTTAGAAAGGCGATCCCCATCTGTTCGTATGTGAAATTCTACGGTAGAAGAACAACCAACACCCGTATATACCCAATTCGCTGTATTGGCCCAATACAGTTTCTAGTTATTGCTGATTCTGCAGCCTAGCCGTACTAAACGTCTATTTAGCTCTGGCACGATCTCTCAGTGACTCATCATGGAAAGTTTCCCTGAAAACATCGGCAGGCCATCCAATGTGTAAGGATCTACAGAGAGGTTGGAGTTTTTTGTTGTTGCAATTATTGATTTTTTTGATAGTCCTTCGAGCAACACGTCAACCGGGCATTTCTACCGTCCGGATATCTGATTTTAAAGTCGCGTTGTCAAGGTGACACGTGTGCAAGTGGAGAAATAGAATACGCTTCACAAAACACTATACCGCTTTAAAATTAGTTTTTTTTTGTCTTTTAGGAGACATAGTAGGCATGGAGTGGACCCGTGGTCAACGTCTCGTGATATTGGATCGCCGTGGCTGTGTGAGCACTTTCACTGCAACCGGAAGGGCGGAGGGCTCCTTTTACTTGGCCAAGGTAATACTTTTTTCAGAGTACCGCACCGCTTTAAATCAATGATTCTGTGCGCAACAATGCGTAACTTTTACGTTTGTGCTCTTTTCCAGGATGTTCGAGAGGTGCGTGAATTCCGTTGCTTCCACCATGGTACCAGGGATTCTGGCTTGGCCGTGCTCGACGATCAACAGAGGATATTTGTAGTGAATACTGTTACCGAGCCGATACCGTGGACTATGCATACTCGTAAGTTAGAACTGTAGACTGTAGACTTCTTGACCCCTATAGGACAGCTTGGCGGTTTGGCCTGCTGCGAAAAATGTGGCGTGGACCGGTCCAATCACGCGCGACTTGTAACAAGCGCTCTCCTGTTTTGCCGCGGAAATCTTTTTGATAAATAATAAGTAACCTAGCACAACTAAATGTTACGGTCACTAAGCCACACAGACGAGTGGTCACGTCCAACTACGCACTGGCTTTATGCTGTGTTATTTATGTTGTTTTAAACCTTCTATCTCGGATGTTATTAGTTATTTTCGTATTTCAGCCAGCAAAGACCCTCCGACTGCTTGGACAGCGATCCATCCCCAACTGCTTACGTCTATTGTGTTGGTGAATGGAACGACGTTTTATCTGGGACACCAAGGAGAGCCGGTTCAAGTAGTGGTTAGTGAATTTGTATTAAGTACTCGTAGAAAAGTTTTGTGGTGCTCATTTGAATACAACGTAAAACGTTGGTGTTATGTAGAAAAAAACAGGTGCGCCTACTTGTCGCGGCGCACCTCGCATGCTTCAGACTGATAGTCCTTTCATGAGAGCCTGGCCAAGGAGGGGCGTAGTCACCGCACACGTTTGATCAGGGTTCTTTATTGATTTTCTTTTGCCCCAGACACAGACTCTAGCCGCGTGCAACACCTGGGTTTCATAAGTGTACTTTATTGAAGGATACCCCGTGGGCCGAGAATGATGGACAGTATGTGCGTTTGAGTCCGAATTGGGAGCACTCCAGATTTGCCGTGTACCACTCGTCGAGAATTATCCAGGTGACTCATTGTGACTGTTTGTTCTTATATTTGTTAGTATAGCCGAAGATGCGGGTTCGACCCCAGTTCGTCAAAAACCCCAATTTTTCGTTTGCAACCAAAATTCATTTGTTAGTTTGTGTTGGTATAGGTCGCACTCACATTCAACCAACGCATTACTCGTTGTTTTCTTGCGTTGTGGCGAGTCTTGCGATTTCCAATGCTACGCAACACAATCAGATGCGTGATGTGGATGTGCTCCTTTGACTTTACGCAAGCCTGGTTGAATACAATGTTAAAAGCTTATGACTTGTTCCGCAAGTTTTGGAGCAGAGCGAAGACTACGAGTTCCATATGTATGCTCGTGCTCGGTCTTTCGAGCTAGGATTAAGGTTAGTAGGGTTCGTCATATATCGTTGCCTTTTTAGGTGATCTCGCTTGACCTCAGCAAACTGTATCAAACAATCCGAGTGCCCGGTGAACAGTCGATCTATCGCCTTGGATGGGTGGGATTTGATGCCATTTTCCTCCAAAGGACACCGAATTTTGTGCAGTTCTTCCCGGCCGATTCCTCTGGTAGCGATGCGGTTCATGAGTGAGTTTCCTTATTTTAAAGCGGTATGGCACATGGGTTTGGAACGGCTGGTCTTGGAAACTGTGTTCCGGTACCTCGGGGTCTGGTTTACCGGTATACACTTCACAATCCGTATGTCTGTATGTCATACCGCTTTAATACGGTGGACATTTTTTGTAGGCAGTTCAGTATCTGCTACGCAAAAGTTTTTTTTTTTAGAAATTCCATCTGCAAACCAATGCGTAAAATTACTATCAAACTAACGAGCAATCCTGATTGGCTTTTGGGCTTTTACCATTGCCATCTGTAATTGGAAATAGTTTAGTGTCCTTATAAATTCCACATTTGAGATTCCATTGTGATTTCGTGCAAATTGGCGTTGAACCGGATGGCGTGAAGATATTCACGAATGATTCGCTGCAGTATGTCTCCCCAGTGTCTGGTTAGTGTTTTTTTTCTTCAATATTTTATTTCACCATGTTCTTGATTAGTTAATTGTTGGAGCTAAACGTTGTTTTTCCAACATTTTCGAGTATGGGCTCTTTTTCGTCGGTCAGTTCTTCTTCTTGTTCCTAATTAATAATCAACGTTGATTCAATTTATTTGTATATCTAAAAAAAAATACAGGGGACTCATAGTGTAAAGCGGTTTGACAAGTGGTTTCTGTAATGTATATTGAACGGCCGGCATGCGCATGTATTTCACGCAAACTTTTCGGTGCAGAATGGGATAAGTGTTGCATAAAATGCAGTTGACCAGTATAATGTTCAAAACAACGTCATCATTTCGCTTTAATCATGTTTTTCTTTTTAGACAGTGAAAACCGTGTGTTGGGCGTGGCCGTGCTCACTGATGGACTCTTCCTTTATGAGGCTTCACAATTAGCTGAAAAGGAGCAGAGCACAAAGGCATACGAGTATATGCTGAATGTGAAGGAGATGAACAAGTAAGCTTGTAACTTGTGCTTGTACGCTTTATGATTACTGACGTGACGCGACTGACGCCTTTCTTCTGTTAATTCTTTTGCGCAAAGTATGAACGAACGTTTGTTTTCTCTCAGACTTCGTTTTTTTTTCGTTCAGGGCAATTGCACAGTGTCTAGATGCGGCGCGCCATGTTACTCAGCCCAGACTTCAAAAGGCGCTGTTAAAGGTTAGTTTTTTTTCTCCGTGTTCTTTGATTATTATGGTCCCGTAGTAGTCCGAAGTAGTCCAAAATTTTCCAGTATTCATTATAAAACCGCGTGTCGACGTGTCTTCCCGCTTAACACCTCACATATCAAAATCACGCGACGTACCGCTTTAACTGTCCCGACCTTGTCAGTGAGGCATAATGTAATAGTCCGGTTTAGGCAGCCCATTTTGGTGTCCCTTTTACCTCAACTTTCGACTCGTCGTCACTGGTCAGTGTGATTCGAAATCTCCGCATTCTGAATGAGGTACGGCGGACCCGCACTGGAGTTGCTATAACATATCAACAGTAAGAATTTGCGTCTTTTCGTTATCTTTTATTAGAATGTATAGTTAACTCAATGCTCGCCGATGAATTTGTTACAATCACTAAACAAAGTACGGGGTGAGACCCATGCGAATTAATGAAGCGCAATTCAGAGGCCGTATTCACCACTCCGTTTACCCCTGGAGAAAACAGTCTCTCGGGAAAAATTTACCTAGAAAGCGAGATTATGTCACAAAATTTGCATTCACCACTCACTCTCCTTCCCGAAAAATGCGTTCCAAAAGTTTTGTCTCTAGAGAAATGTTTACCCAGGAGTGGTGAATACGGCCTCAGCATTACATATGTTATGTTGTCAGTGAGTAGCACAGGATTCACTCGTGATTTTACTTTATGACGGGGAGTTTCATACCAAGGAACTACTCTTACCCCTGCCCTTATAACTGATGAGGTCGAAGCTCTTGAATTTTCCAACAACCTTTTGCAGGCTCGAGCTATTATCCACCAAATCGCTTGTGAATCGTCTCGTCGACTTGCAGGCCTACGGGGTGGCGGTGAGAGTGAGCAGTCTCACCGAAGACATGCAACAGGAGGGAGTGGATGCTGTCATATTGGCTTGGGTAAGAAGTCGGAAAACTTAAGGATTCGATAATGATAAGTAAAGCTACTGACAGCGATTATGAACGGGTAAGGTTTGAATAATATAGGAACAATTAGTGGAATGCTCACATTTCTAATTCTTAAAATTCCCTCTTGCTGTATGTCAATGAATCTCACCGGTGTGGATACTATCCAGGGCATAAAACTCGTCGGGAAAAGCTCAAAACCACCATCCAAAATATGTAGTGTTTCCGAAACTGATTTCTGATTTTCTCTATACGTAATATTCTACTCCCGACGGTGGTATGACTGCGAGCTCAATACCACCGTCTAAATTTATGCAATATGCTAATTCGGATGGTGGTTTCGTCGGTCAGAGTGTCAACGAGTTCATGCCATGATACTATCATACTGCCATTGGTATATAAGACAAAGATTTGTCGGTTCGATAAATAGAGCTGAAACCAAGAAGGCTAATTGATTCACCGTTGTCAGGTGCGTTCAACACTGGAAACGGCGGCTGCGAATCCCACCACTGCTGACGTGGAACTTCTTGACAGTATCATTGCCGCCAAGTTCAAGCAATTCCCGCATGTCTCGTTTGCAGGTCAGTATATTTAAGCGGTATGTGTCTTGTGTCATACCGGCGGTATGACACGTGGTTTTGAAATATGCTGAACGAGTGTATTCCCGTGTGTTATGTCAATTTCTGTGCCATAGTTCCATTTTGTATCTTGTACCGGCGACTTGTCTGGGTTGGATTTGGATGTGTTGTACACGGGAATTATGATCTCCTTTTAGGTGCATGGCCTTTGGTAAGCTTTTGGACACACTTTTTTTGTTCAGTAAGGCTTATTATTTATAACCACTTTAGATGCGGCTAAGAAAGC
Organism: Pelodera strongyloides; assembly: GCA_036852015.1. Lineage (NCBI taxonomy): Eukaryota > Metazoa > Nematoda > Chromadorea > Rhabditida > Rhabditidae > Pelodera > Pelodera strongyloides. The sequence continues at coordinate 7,386 of JAANDG010000035.1, forward strand.
GATCGACGCGCGACTCCCTCGTCTGGCTAGACTATTAATTGCCCGGGAAACTGACGAGGAACGGCAGGTTGGTGCTTTCTATTATCTGTTGCCTAGCGCCGTAGCGCAGTGGTACTACTCTAGATGTTGGTGTGAAGACCAGTTGGTTCGAATCCGCATGCCGCCTATGATTTATGGCCGGGCATGCTGCCACCACTAACACATTTACCACTGTGTTACTAAGTTTGCAATGTAAACGAGGCACTTCAAACGTTCAAACTGCCTTTGGAATTTTGCTTCGTGTTTATATGCCCGCCTGTGTCTGTTGCTACACTGCCCAGCCCTAACGAACAATGTGCAGTACATATAAGTTGAATATGTTTCAAAACCGCTTGCTGTACCGCTTAAACTCCCATCCTCTAGGTGGAAGTGCTCTTGCGATTACACGACGTTGGTGATGCACTGAAACTGGCTGCACAATCACAGAGGCCAGGTCTGTGTCAACTTAGTTTAATAGTTTTTTTTCCACTAACTTTGGTTTGGTTTCGCTGTTCACAGAAATACCCATGGTATCTTACTACTTCATATTTTCCCTATGATTTGAGACTTGAGACGACAGTTGCAGCTAGATTTACACAGCCACCATTAGGTACGTATATGTTTTTGGGAACTAATTATATAAGATAACATTAAATCATTGTTTCAGAATTGATGCATATTGTCATCCGTCATTTGATTGCCACTAAACAGAAAAGTCAGTACGAGTTGGAGATACAGAAGATTCCACAGGTTTGTGGTTGTATGTGTGGTGTGATTTTTTCCTTTTGTTTTAATAGTTTATTTTATCACATAGCAATAGCACATGAGGAAAGACTTGTAAAACGTCTCATGCTGACCAGAGGCCGAACACGCACTACGGCGTGTTTCATACACTTAACTTAATATAACGCGAATCGTATAAAAAAACGACTTTTTTGCTTTCCTAGCTTGAATGATGTTTTTGTCTTGGGTGTAATTTTACTCGCACTATTTCTGGGCCAGACCTTTGTGTTTCGTCTTTTATTCGTTCTATCCATTAGTTATTGCGAACAGTTTGTTACCTCTGATTCTGATACTCTCAGACTACAGTACCAGTCACAACTTGTAACTGGTTCTGTAGAGTATCGTATCAAAAATAACATATTGTCCGAAATTACTAGCGGATAGAACGGAAAGTCACAAACATTTGCTGTGAACCGTAAACGGTTTGTCATAACACAGTTTGATCTGTTTGGAGTACATCCGAACCCCGCACTTTTCAGTTTCCACTCGAATTGTGCTTTAGATGTAGAAGTAATATTTTGTTTTCAGGCGCGATGTCTCTATGCCGAATACGTTACACAGGAGCGAGGTGGTGCGCTGGGTGGTAGTGGTGCAAAGATGCTGGCTCTATTGGAACAGGGCTCTGACTTTGACAGGAAGCTCATCTTTCACCTCGACGCCGCATGCCAGGCGGATCCGGCATTGGCGGTGAGTTTTCTGTTTTTGTTTCATTTTCAGATTAGGAACTTGGAGGGGAGGCTAGAAGGTACGTTAAATGCATGGTCAACGGGGACCTGAACTATGCGTGCCGTGCGCGTGCCTGACTGAAATACAGATCCGGAAATACACGGTCTCATTTATTTAGTGTGATTAGACTTTAGAATTTGAAAGAGGTCATGGACGCAAGAGGAAGAAGGAAAACGTGAGATGAGATAACATAGAACGAATGGTAAAAACAGTATTTCCAGAGAATAATTAGAATAATTGATAAACTTTTATTTGTTTAGTACGATGAGCACGCGGCCTCTCTCCGGAAAGCAAAGGAAGCGGCAGGACAATTAAAGGTTTGTTCGTTTGTTGGAATTCGTTTGTGTATACGCTGCTTTACAAAACTTTAATTTGTATGTGAGTAGGCTTGTTTCTTTGTTTCTGGTTATGGAGGCAAACGGGCAGGCAGGCTGGCGAACGTGTATTTTTATTTTTATGCGAATTTTGGCCACTAAGCTAAACTTATACCAATCTTCAATTGTTCAAGTATATTGTTTTTACTTTATTGCACTATGTGGTAATTAACCACTAATTAATAAACAGATTAGTCACTATTCAATTGATCACTAATTAATATTTCTACCTTTTACTTCAGGACCCGGCTTTGAATGACTTGCTGACAATGGCTGTGCAACAAGTTTCCGCCGACTGGAATGTGAATACGATCAGGGAACAGGTGTGCAGAATGCTCTTTTTATCAGTTTCCAGATTTGTGCATTGTAGGCGCTTGATGCTTCTTAAAGCGGTATGACATGTGGTTTTGATGGATACTCGACATTTCCGTGTCGACTTTCGACGCCACCATTTCCTGTACGAATGTACGCATCTGGACATTTTCGGCACACCGTAGAAAGTAGAACACTATTAGCAATACATTTTCATTTGGCAAAGTTTTCAAGACCACATGCCATTGCCATACAGCTTTGAAACTTTGAAGCCTTATTTGGTGAAATGTTATGTTATGTAAATCGCGTTATTTCTAGGTGATTAACAACGCGTTCAATACGACCCTGGTTCAGCAGTTGAAGTCCACGTACAAGCTGACGGAGAAGCAGTGAGTTTTGGAGCTTTGCATTTGCGTAATTCTTGTCGTAATTTTTGCAACGAGATAACATCATCAGACCGAGTGGATGCAGAATGCCGATATACGGTACGTCCGAGATAATTAGCTTTAATATTCACGATAATTGTCTTAACTTTACCTTATGGTTCTTAGAAGATGTCGTAAGAAAAAGAAAACTAAATTGCAGAATTTGGCTGTGGACGATCGAGGGTCTCGCCAAGAATGATCGATGGGAGCAGCTCTTTGATATGACGAAGAAGAAGCCGCCCGTTGGATATGTGGTTAGTTTTTAAAGTGATATGGCACGTGGTTTGGTTTTTCTCCAAACCGTGTGCCATAGAATTGTATGCAAATTGTTGGAGTATTGTATGCAAATTCTGGTCCATTCTGTTTCGGAACTTCAGAGCCGGGCACGTGGTAGTTGGGAATTGCGGTGTTTGTTTCGTATACACTTTGTGGTTGGTTATCGACTCTATTGTTGTTGTAATTGTTATTACTACTACTATTATTATTATTATTATTCAGCCCTTCTTGAAAGCATGTCTCAAGTACAACCGAAGGCAGGAATGCGACCGCTATATGGGCAAAATCAACGTTTATCCCGAATTGGTTCAGGCACACCTACTGTTTGGGTGGGTTGCGTTTTATGTTTTCCATTTTTTTATCTGTAATTAGTGGTTGTTTGTTGATTGATTGTGTTGATTGATTGTCTAGCTTCAACGAGCAAGCGTCGCAGCTGAGCTTATCGCCGGCGAAATTTGCATGTCGGCTCGCTAACCACCAGCTTTTAAAAAAAATTAAAATTTGTTTTACGCTTCAAGAGCGTGCACCTTTATTCAAGGGTGAAAATACAGATTCAATGCTTGCTTATGACATGTTCCGCAGAGGTCCTGAGCAGTAGGCGACGAGTTCCAGATAACAAATTGCTCGACGTCTTCGGGCTAGGGCTTTTCGTTTTACACTCGTGTCATTGTCAGTTGTCATTGATAATTGATTGAACTTCACCTGCATTTGGAGCAGTTTGACCACCGGGTGCCTTAAAGCCGTATTGTAGCTACTTGGGGGGAATTTGCATATGATACGCATATCCTACGTAAATTTGGCGCCGGAAGCCTGCCGGACGGGCACCAAATTTGCACAGGATATGCGTACCATATGAAAATTTTCCAAGCTAGGTACAATACGGCTTTAAAGCTGTCGCCAGTCCTCCTCACCATCTTGCTTTGCATTTGCAAGGCCCCTCCACCGTTGATCTATTATCATCGTTTGTTTTCTTAGTTGTCCTTCACCGATTGTGTTCCTTTACAGAGATTTCGTTGCCGCCGCCAAATTGGCGTTCGATCGTCGTGACGCGGAGATGCTGAATAAGATACACATGAAGTCGCACAAGAACCGGCAACAGTACCAGAAGGTCGGACAGTTGGTCATGGCTTTGTAGTTTGTAGTTTGTTATTATATTGTAGTTTCGTGCCTTTGCAAATTTATGACAGTAGAGTTATTACATAGTATAGTATTGCTTGTTGGCTTTATGCAAGTGTATTTTCCTGCTTGAAGTTTCGCTTTTGAAATTACGATCGTGATTTTTATAATATCATGTACGGAACGGTTGTGCCAGAGTTCCTAGTGTATAGGTCTATGAATATGTTATTTTATTTAAAGCGGTAAGACACGTGGTTCTTGAGACGTATGATCGACAACTGGCTTCCCATGTATTATTTGTGAATCACACATAATACAGTGCGAATCACTCACTGGTCTGGTGATTCGCATCCATCAAAGAATGGCGCGCAATTTACATATAATACATGGGAAATGGGAATTTGGGAATTCAGTTGTCCGGTACAAGTATAGAAACCACGTGTCATACCCCTTTAAGTTGTGCGTCTTATTTGTATTGGCTAATGCCATTTCTGCTGTCGTTTGCCCAATGAAGAATTACCAAATACAAATTAGGTTGTACTATGTAATATGCGGTAGTTGGTTGCCATTATCGATAATTTGGTTTTATGATACTTAATCTCATGATACTGTTATTTCGGTGCTGTATACTGTAACTGCATTGTATTATCATCGGAAGTAGAATATTTATCTCTCTCTATATCAGATTCAGAGAGTTCTTTATTTTTTTATCATCTCCGCAACGCTTTGCAATTGCGGCGACGAATTAAAGAATCAGTGTCGGGCCACGCACGACGGGGCGCCAAATGTTTGCAGTCCAGGTACGGTACGTGCCGCTCCCCGAAGTGCTGCAATACTTTCACAGTTTTTTTTTAAATTATACTAGTATATAAATGTATTTTAGGTTGCCTTGTACATTATTTTACTGTCCTGTGCCTTCTCAAGCTGTGATAATTTGAAATATACTGTGTAGTAATAAATTATTGTTTTTTGTCTACTTCTTCTTTTGTATAGTGTGCGTCGTGTGCTTATAGTTCACAGAGAATGCTTCATGCTTATAGTTTGGTTATTGTTGTGTGGTTGTGATGAAGGTCTACTGTATTGTACAAAAATTTCCTTGTAAGTTACGTAACATACAGTAAGTTAGTATGTTAAGAATTAGGGGTGTAAGGTCAGGCGGGATGATCCTTAGTTTATAAAATTAAATAGTTCTTGAAATTTTCTTGCTTTCCTTGAATTTGATGAAAGTTCAGCGCACAGAACCTTAGTTGATCATGTTTATTCTAACTGAAGACTGAACCCGTATCCTTTCGCCTGTGTTAACATTCACTATATGTATGTATAATGGTGTTTTAGGAATGCCTCTTCTCCGAATAGTGTTGAGAGATCAGATCATGTACAAGGCTTTTAGAAGATCGTATGCTACTGAAGGCCGACTTTTCAAGAAGGAGATGCACCACGTGGGTTTTCTAAATATCTGTCCCGAATCTTGATTAGCTATAGTGTAAGCAACCTTAGGTGTCAGGGGTGTGTACAAATTGAAACTTTGAACTGGTCTTTAGAGCTAGGTATAGAGCTCACATACATAAGTAGCACTTGAAGGGAATCTATATCTTATGACTTATAACTTATTCTGAATCTCAGGATGGTGCGACGGCCCGTGTTGTGCTGTGTGATAGCAAAAGACGGAATGCCCTTTCATTAGAGATGATCCAATCACTTCGACAGGAAATGGGAAATATTCAGAAAAGTGAGCAGGTTGGTGGATTTTACTATATTATAGTAGTGCAATATATAAATGATAATGTGCGCTGTTTCCCCTAGTTTCGCGTGTGTATTGGGAATTTCGGGAAACTACCTGATACAGCTGTGGAGGTAAGAAAAATGTATTTCAATTATATTAGTTTTTCAGGTACGATCGGTAATAATCGCGGCTGAAGGACCAGCTTTTTGCTCCGGACACGACTTGAAAGAATTGGTAAGTCACCTTAAAATCCAGAGCGGGGTGGAAGCCCCCTAGGGTGCGCGGGCTGGGCGCCAGGGTTGCGCCCCGGGTACAATTGTAGTTAGGGGAGGGGTTGGCGAACATCCCGCTCGCCCTTGAATACGTGCGCCCGGGCTGGGCGCCAGGGTTGCGCCAGGTGTACAATTGTAGTTAGGAGTTGGCGCACATCCCGCTCGCCCTTGAATACGTGCTCCGACAGGAATTGTGCAGTGTGCACCACCGAGCATAGGGGGCGATCCGGCGATGGCGTCAGGCCCAGGTACGATAAATATTTATAGGTTGTTATTTCCAAATGTTTTTAGACTGCTGATAACGGAAACGCTGTGCACGTGTCCATCTTCAGTGAATGCACTTCATTGATGCAATTTCTGCAGGGTATGAGTATTCCGGTTATAGCAGAGGTGGGAAATTACGCATATCTTTTTCACTTACCGTGTTTCTAAAATAAATATTAAAATTGAGAGATCGCTGGCCATTTCTCCTTGTGAACTGGCGGTGAAATCAGCTTAGATGTTAGTTACTGTGATGAACGATACTAAGAGTATGTGCGTATGGTGTGTCACGTGAGTCAAGCTGAGAGATCAACCCACGAACTAAAATCGACCATGCACCACTATTCGTAAAATCAAGAACGCTCACTTTCGCAGGTCCATCCACTAAACGTGATGGCTGGGTAAGTTTCTCCGTGTTGAGTCAAATGTGTCAGTTGAGCTCGTTGCGACTTCCTTCTTGAGCGGTCTCTCTCTCTCCGAGCTCATCTTACCCTTTACCAGCCTTTGGAGTACTGTATCTCTATCCCTTTCTCTGAATGTCCAGTGCCCTTCAAGCCTAGGAGTACTGTACTTGTTCTCTGCCTTTCTTTCTGAGCTTCTTTCCTTGCAAAAGCTTTGGAATACTGTTCCTTTTTTCTTGTAGGTTTCTGGAGCTGCGGTTGCAGCCGGGTGCCAGCTCGCCTGCACCTGCGATATAGTCGTGGCGGGTGAAAAGGCAACCTTTGGCATGCCAGGGTAAGGTTTTTCTTCTGTTTGAGCATAGTATTATCAGTGGCGAGTTGGCTTACTCACTCTGAATTCTGAATTAAGACAATTGCCGATTAGAGAATACTGTGATTTTTCAGTAATCTAAGAATGTACTGAATGAAATAATGGAATAATGAATGTAGCCAAAAAGTAACTTTCGTTGCACTTCGGAGAGTCGTGGCTTTCTTTTGCAAGAGAAAGAGACAAAGATGAGTGTCGATGTTCTCTTTTCATTATTTTCTTTTGGCGTGGTAACTTTGAACATTTGAACATTTATTAGCAATGAAGCACACTCCATACAGGTGGAAAATGAAACATAACATATAAAACAACACACAAACTAAAATTATAAATCATTTTACATAAATAATATGATAATACAAGGAGCGTAAATAAACATTCAACCTTGGCGAGACTTGGTGAGTTTTTATTTATATTTCAGATAACCAACGGTGAATGAAGAGTGGATAGGTGAGTTGTAATAAGGTGACATGGCACATTGTCAGTACCGTACCTAGTTTCTTCAGAAGCCGTATTCACCAACACAGAAGAGGGAACCCTCCCTCTGTGTCTCTTCTGTTCTCGCGCTCTCTACGCACTCTTTAGCTCCCTGGGAAGGCCAGGGAGGGCTCCCTGCGTGTTGATGAATGCGGCCTCTGTCTTTTATCACCCCCACTTTCGAATTTTTACAATTTCCTTTCCATCTAACTCGTACGAAAGCTTGTGTGATGGGGAATTCGGGGATGCTGCGGGAGCTTTGACCTTAGAAGTAGTTAGAAGCATGAGTTTGCTCTCTTTTTGCCCAGCGGGGGGAGGGTGGGGAGGCGTACAATTACAGCTGACACACTGTTTAAAGGAAGGGTGCGCGGCACGTATGCCATGGTGCGCTCGCCTCCAAATAGATAGGAGTTTATTGGGATTCTGGAGTTTATTGGGATTCTCTATCTTAATTGTTCGCATGTCTGGTTTTCGGTTTCTGGCACTTTTCCATGGGGATAGGGTTCGCACGGCACGGCATGATCAGTTCATCCTCCCTTTCTTGTTTGATAATCACATCTGGATGATTGATAACTATGACATTTAGTATTTGCAAGTGAGGCAGGAGCACGATTTGTTATTAAGTAGTATGACACGTGGTTTGTGGAACACTTGTCTGGACGACTGCAATCTCTTGTATAATATGCAATGACATTATGTTACGTCCTGCACAGAATGTAACACACTTTGCAAATCAAACCACGTGTCATAACACTTTAATTTAGACAGAAAATCGGGTTGTTCTGCTCGACGCCCGGAATCGCGGCCGTGAGATCGATGTCGAGGAAGGTCGCATTGGATATGTTGTTGACGGGACGAGTGATTGATGCTCAAGGTATGCTGGTTTGATTCAAGCGGTATGATGCGTGGTTTGTGATGACACAGAAGGGCACTGCGTGGGCGCCACCTTACGTATAATATGTGGGAAAGTGGTTATCCAGTACCCGCTTCACAAACCACGTGCTAATCCTCGGGAGGAACTTGCCGTTTTTTTGTGATCTCTATCTGTGCAGTCTTGGGTTTCTTACGTTAGGACTTACGTTCCCAAGCTAATGGTCCCGGTTGCTAATGCGAACAGGCTAGATCGATTTGTGCATATGGACATGATTTATTCCATAAATGTGACTTATTCAGAAGCTCAGAGTGCTGGACTGGTGTCTCGCCTCGTACCACACGAGAAGGTCACCAAAACGGCACTAGAAGTGGCAGCACAGATTGCCGAGTATAGCGGATCGGTGACGTCACTGGGAAAGAGCTTCTTCCACATACAGAGTGAACTCACCCAGTCGCAGGCTTATAGGTAGGTGAGACTCTTTTTTGTTCCTTTCCTTAGATGACCTTATTTTCTCGATAGTCTTGTCTGACGAGAATATCGATTGGTACATGGTAGCAGAGTAGGTGTAATCCGAAATTGCGCGGAAGTGAAACCCGAATTGAGACTTATAGTTAATTCTAACTACAGTATAGCGTCCATCACCACCGTAAACTTAAAATGTAATGATTACTGTAGGGTTTTTAGGTATGGAAGTACCGTGATGACAGAGAATCTCAAGTTGCAAGATGCACAAGAAGGAATTGATGCCTTTTTGGAGAAGAGAAAACCAGGTTTTTCTGTTAAGAAGTCATAAATAATGGTTGTTTTGTAAATGTCTTAATTACGTATATGGTAGTTTTATAATTGACTAAATGATCGAGTGATTGTGTGCGGTAGTTTCAGTCTCGTAATTTGACTGAATGATGGTGTACGGTAGTTTTGTAATTGACTGAATGGTAGAATGATAGTGTCCGAGTCCGGTAGTTTTTACTTGGCGTCAATCTGTTTGTAAGTGAGAGTCTTCCTATTTCTATAATACATATCATACTAATGAATAAGTTTTTCATAATTATTATTATTAATATTAATGTTTAGGCAGTAACGTATGATTTTGTTCACTCTGAATTGGTTGACGTCATACTGCTAATTAAGTATTCTGTCTTTTAGGTTATCTGTGCCATAGCCATAGTACTCAGGTAGTTTAAACTTTATACACTAACAATGGATGACCTTAATAATTTACTAACATGATTATTATTGATAACAGCGGTTGCATTGAGCCAACCTTGCTATTGCAGCATAAAAGATTTGGCAAGTAATGTTTATGGACTTTTCCGGTGTTTATTAGTTTAATTAATCAAGTGCCATGTATGCCTTCTGCCTTCTACTAAGACTGAGAGTACCTCTCGTTTGATCTGTGATAGTGTAATAGTGTAATTGATGTAGTTGTTTTATCAGTAAAGTTGTTCTAGCATTCCGAAGCTGTGTTTGTGATTGTATTGGTTTGGTTTGGTTTGGTTTGTACCAAAAAATATTACCTTCGTAGCGTTTTTACTGTTTGTTACAACTTGATCGATGGCACTGGGGGTGGTTGCGCTGTATACAGTACTAGTTACTGTAGCCGTTCATCTTTTCATCTAACGTCTTCTTTTTGATGGTATCAATACTTCTTCTGTGTCACAATGTCACTACATTTTGTGGTGGTTTTTTTACTGTAGATGCCCGTCAATGATAGTACGGTAGCGTCAGAGGGTATGATTTTGTGAGTAGCTCTTTATGTTATGGGGTTTCCAAGTATGCCAAAAACCGTGTGTTTTCCTTCCAAGTATCAATTGCAAAATAGTGTGCTAGCGTAATTTTGTGTATTTTTGACACATCCGCATTATAGAAAATCTGCCATGAAAGCTAATTATTTGTTGAACAAATGGTCCCGTGGCGATCGGTCGTAAAAACTGCCTGTAGATATGCTCGTGTAGTGCCAAACTACGGTAATTGTTTCTATATTTGGAATAAAAATCGGCCATACTTGGAAACCCCATTAACTATGTACCTTACAACTTAAATATTGCAGGCTATGCTCATACCGCGGTTAAGCTTCTTCTTCTCGAGGCAATGTTCTACACAAGGAAAGGTGGAATTGCTGAAGAGAGAGATTTACCAGGTGTTTAATTGAAGTTATGGGTTTCGTATTACTATATATGCAAATTGTAAATGGCTGATCCCCCGAACAAAGTACAAGGATATTGCATGATCATTTATCCCAAACGATAACATAATAATAAACAGTAAAGTACTTCCTGCCATGACGCGATGTTTCGCGGGGGCGCCGACCAACCAGTATAAAACCCTGGGAGGCGGAGCCTACAGGGACCCGGAGGCCCGGGAGCTTCTCGACTCTAGGACGCTTGATCCTAGGTTATCTTTTCCCCAATATAGAAATCCCCCACACGCTACCTGCCACCTGTTTAATAAATGCGTAACAATCTAGGAAGTACCTTAGATTTCTGGTTACTAAGCACTTGTTCTGAACCTGCTGAACTCCCCTCCGCCTCCCAAGTATTTCTTTAAAAAAACTTGTGGAAACGTTAGGGTGGGGTAAGCAAACTCATTTTGAGTAGATGGACTTTGTAAAACGTTATTTGGTGAGAATACGTTTATTTGGTGTTCGATTCTATGAGCACATACGGTATCATCTCCGCAAAGCAATATTTCAGGGTAATTCGGTGGTGCGTCTCATTCTAAATGACACGAAACGACGGAACGCAATGTCTTTGGAGATGATAGACGAATTGAACAAGGAACTGCGAAGTATCAGCAATATAGAGAAGGTATACGGTGTATTTGTGTGCGTGTGTGTATACATGTGTGTGTGTTGTATGTAAGTACATGTGTGAGTGTAGTGCGGTAGCTTGTATATATTTTATGTCACTAGAGAAAGATTTTACGGCGTCTAGTATACGGTGTGTGTATGCTATGTAGAGATATATAGATTCTGAATTCTCTAGTGTACAATACAGATGGCATCGCCATGGCGCAATTAAGCGAAAGTTGTGAATGTAAAGCTTCTTCTTAGTAGACGTCTGGTCAATGAAAATTGATCTCTCATTATCTTTTTCACGTGTTTCAGGTGCGGTCGGTCATCATCGCAGCCGAAGGCCCCGCCTTTTCGTCCGGCCATGATTTGAAACAATTTGTAAGTTTTTTTATCCACAGTCTTTCACTCTTCAAGAATATGCTCATTTAAACGTGATTCACATACAGTATCCAAATCTTACGTGTCGTTCTGCGGTTCTGCAGATGGAGTACGCTGAGTAGACAGCAGACGATGACTTTCAGGTGATGAATTTTTCGACGTCTTCAGGGTAGGAACAGGAGGTGTCGCCCAGTGGTCGTATGCACGAACACTGGAGCCTTCCCGGTTGGGAGAATTTGGTTCTTCGTGTCTCTGATTCGTGTGATCCCTCTCTTTATCTCATCTCCCACTGGGAGCTGGGAGATTCCCGGTGTTCGTGCATACGACCACGGATGTGAATTGCCTAGTTGACTTGTCTTGATATCAAATTACTAAAAAAGATTTCAGCGTGCGATTGAAGGAAGCGAGAATCATCAGAAAGTATTCGACCGCATGACGGGACTCATTCAATTGATTCAGAGAATGCAAGTGCCCGTTATTGCAGAGGTAGGCACAGTACACTAATATATTAGGAACATATGTCTCGTCAAATAATGTAGCAAGTCGTAGAATACCAAAAAGTACCAAAACCAGCTCAGAAAGCGAAGACATATAGTAAAGATACAATTGTTTAGAGGTTGAAGCAGTATGTAGAGGTGTAACTAAGAGGTGTTGTAAATAAGTAAAGGTATAGCTAGTATAGCCAGGAGAACACACAGTTGAGCCAAAATTCTAGGTACGTGTGCATCAACGTATTTATATCTGCAGGTATCGGGAGTTGCAGCGGCCGCAGGTTGCCAGTTCGTTGCCTCGTGCGATATCGTGGTGGCGGGAGAGTCGGCCAAGTTTATGGTGCCCGGGTGGGTTCTTACTCTTACAAGTATTTTCAGAATATTCGCTTCATTGAAGGGCAAATCTCCACCAATAATCGTTTAGAAACTAGAGGATCCGGGCATAAATCCTGTGAGTAATGAGTAAGATGACTTACAGTAGTGTCTCTTTGTAGATTAGTTCCCAAGTGAGCAGGACTTGATTTGTATTTTGTTGATTATCTTATCGATTGCTCGTTTTTCAGCCAAAAGGTCGGCCTGTTCTGCTCCACCCCGGGTATTGCTGTGGCGAGAGCTGCGACGAAAAAAGTGGCACTGGATATGCTTTTGACTGGGCAACCGATCGATGCTAATGGTTTGTTTACTGGTATTACTTATTATGGCGATTCTTTAGTTTGAATATTGACGATTGACTAGTATAATCTTATGTTTTTACATCGCTGTCACAAGGAAGAAAGTATACTGAAGAAATAAAGACCCCCAGTACTTCTGGAGCAGCTCGTATTGGTGTGTGGGAATTTACGCCAATTTACGGTGTGTACTCCAAAACGTATTGTTAGTCAGCAAACGCTTTCGAGTTGCGTTCGCGTAATCTGATTCGCTATTCCAGTATATACTTTGAGGGGTTTCTATATGTCTTGAATCTACTGTATTCAGCTGCTCTTCGCTGTGGTCTTGTGTCGCGAGTGGTTCCGGATAGCGAGGTGAAGTTCGAGGCGCTTCGCGTTGCCGAGCAGATCGGAGAGTATAGTAGATCGGTGACCGCGCTCGGGAAATCGTTCTTCTATGCGCAGACAGAGCTGAAACAGGCGGAGGCTTACAGGTACGGTATCGTAAATTATTTAGACTTGGGAATTAGTAATTGGTAGGTTCATCAGTCGCCTCCAGAATCAGGCGTGTTCAACCTGTGTACATTTGATTGAAACATTGCTCGCAACGAATGCTTTGCGAAGCGAAAATGTTGATGTAATGCAGCCTGGATTGGTTCCGGTCGCCTACACAGACGAAACTTGGCGCGCGGCCTCTAGAGTGCGCGCGGCCGCGAAAGGCTGGCAATTCGAGCTGGCGGCCCTCCAGCGACCCATTAGAATAGTGTGCCATATTTTTGCCAAGAATTCTATTGACGACTTAGGTGCGCGGCGCATTCGCAGAGCTAAGAATTATAATCGTGTTCCATTTGTGTATTTTAGATACGGTGGTGTTGTTATGACCGAGAATCTGAAGCTTGTGGATTCTCAAGAAGGAATAGCTGCTTTTTTGGAGAAGAGGAAGCCTGCATTTACTCATGGAGATGAGAGAGTGACGACTAGCAAGGGAGGAGAAGGAGACGATAAGAAGGAATAGAGCCAGAGAGATTCTGAGAGACTTAGAGATACAGTGATTCAGAAACTTAAGTTAGGCTTTGTTTTTGACTACCACTTGAGAGAATTGATTCCCTTCTGTCGATTATGTTTTGTTTTTGTAATAGTTGCCCGTTTTTTTTAAAGAACTACGTGTGGTGTCATTGAGTAAGCAAATCATTCGAGCTATTTTTGTTATTATAGCGGCACGTCAACTGGTTTTGAAACGTTTATTTGATTGGATGAAGCAATAGTTACTTTTGTGGTGAATTTTTACTGACAAAGATGTTCTCCAAGCAAACGTTTCGTACATCAGTTGTTGAACAAGTTTAGTTATGTAATATTTAATGGTTTTTTTTTTCTATTTACCGTTGCTTAGCTCCTAGTAATAGATTTGTAGATTATAGTCGTTGTATCGAATTGTGAGCCTAGGGTACTGTAGAGCGTTTTATTTTCGAATGGTATGGTATACGATACATCGCGTTTTTTTATGTTCTTCTTCTTTTTTTGCTTGTAAATTAAAAATTGTTATTTGAATTATGCTTATGTATTTATGTATATGCTGTAATTCTCAGCTTTATACTTACTTTTCTCGTTCTAAGGCAAAAACATTGGTGATGTTCCGTCTTTGGCATTTCATGGGGTATGCACCGTATTTGCTGCATTATTTGCGGTATGTGAGCCCGGGCGCGCGCAGATTTCTGTCGAGCAGTGAATCCCGCGCGCTCCCGTGCAACATGATTTTGCAATAAAAAAAGTGTGTCATTAGTATTGATCTGCCTGTACATCTTGCAACTACTAGATCAATGCAAACTTTATGCGGAATGTATACAAACTGTGTGCTGTCAGCGTTTTTTCAAAAGAATCTGAAAAAAATTTCTTCGAGTGTTTTCCATTCGATTTCTGATTCGATTGTTGGTGTTATTCGCAGAGTTTGTGTAGATTAGCGGCGCGTATGGACTTCTATTCTCTTTCTACGCCTCTTTCTGAGTTCTGATCTATTCATTTTTGCTTACAAACCGCTCATATAACCATCAGATCCCTTACAGGAAAATCACGGTTGTTGGGTCCTTGCTAGATTGTTTGCCCGTCTGTTTTGTTTGTCATTGCTAATATTTGGCAGGTCGTTCTTCGCCTAGAAAACTCCCGTGAATAGAACCCTGGTTTTTGGGTCTGAGCTGCCAGCAAGCCGTTATTTTTGTATTTGAACGTTTACAGAGAATGATACCAGCACCGTGAAACGTTTCAAATGTTTCAGGTACAGTTCCTCAACTTTCAAGATGGAAACCAAAGTCGCGGAACTAAAGATCTTCGTGGACCAATGCAAGCAGCACCCAGAAATGCTGCACATGCCAGCACTCAAGTTCTTCAAGGAGTACATTGAGAGGTAATTCTTATTCTTCACGTTTGCTTGGTCGTGTTGCGGGTATTTTTGAAATGTACGCCTTTGTGCTCCGTTTTAGTTGGGTTTGCCCACACCCGCGTGAACCGTTTGTGAATTGATTCGATATGGCATGTTGTGTGTGGCTCGAATTTGTTTTAGTTAGATTCGGTGCACCATATAACGCCAAAGCGTAACTGAATCCGCGGTGATATGGGGGGTTCCTGTAACCGTCTGGAGCGCCATCGAACCCGGGGAATCATTCACCTTTTTAACCATTAAGGGCGCGTTCGGGATTGATTTTCCGAAAGGAAACTCGGCCAAATCCTCGTTCGGGATGGACTTTTTGGAAACGTTCCAATGCTTGGAGAAAACAAAAAATACAGTATGAATTAGCTTGCGAAAAACGTTTCCCGCGCATATTTTTCAAATTTTCCATGCTAATTCATACTGTATTTTTTGTTTTCTCCAAGCATTGGAACGTTTCCAAAAAGTCCATCCCGAACGAGGATTTGGCCGAGTTTCCTTTCGGAAAAACAATCCCGAACGCGCCCTAACTGCCCAGGCTTTATTTTTTAGGTGATCTATGCTCAGTGCATTTTCTCCAGTTTTGCGGATTTGACCTTCTTTTACTGATATAATGTATAAACCTTTTTTTTCTTCAGCTTTGGAGGTAAAATCCCCCCTCCCTCAGCTGATGCCGGCGCAAAGGAGTGCCCGTTCTCGGGAAAGAAGGACACCGACCCAATGGAGACCGACACTGATGCTCCGGAGCCCGAGGCTAAGACAGAACCTAAGAAAGAGGTGAATACTTTTTTTTAGTTGAACCTTTTGCTTACCTGACTGGCCAGATTGAACTTGTAAGAAAGAAGAAAAATCCCGGGTTCATTTTCGTAATTTGTATACTATTACAATGTCAGTGTAATGTAAATGTGCTGTAAAAAAGCTGAAACGCCGTTGAAATGAGGCTGAAACATTTATTTTCGTCCATACTGAACGAGGATTTTTATGGGTGCGGAATCAATCAGACAATCTTTTTCGAAACACATGATTAATTGATTGCTTTTTTTCTGGAAGTCTGGAATTGTTTCTGTCTCAAAACATGCTAGTGGTACTCGTACTCGTGATGGTTTTACCACAGCGGGACGCCTAAACAGAACGCATAACATATTAATATTGTATGTGGAACCATGAAGATCGAAATAGTGACATTAATAATAATTTTACCAATATAGGTTCCCACTATTCCCATGCCTGAGCTGGACAACGAGGGTGTTATCGAGGCGGACGTCGGTGAGCCGCTCCCAATGGGCGATACCGACAAGGAGGTATGCATGTAACATTTGTTGTATGGAAAATACAATAGTACGGTGAATAGAATAGAACAACTCACAATAATGTCACATAGATACGTGGAAGTCTGTGTTTTATTGTTTTTATATTTGCGTGTTCGATACCAGTCTAAGCAATACATTTCTGTATTTTTAATATCCTATGCGAAGCACAGAAAATTTGGGCATGTGTAGTCACCGTATTGACCCATTTTGGCCATTTTGATAAAAAAATGTTAAAGGTATCGGATGACGATCTGGAGAAGGCCAACGAGGAGCGCGACTCGGCAGCCGCTGCCTTTTCAGAGGGTATGCTCATCATGATCATCATGTTTATTTTCTTTCTTATGTATTTGCTTTTCTTTCCGGGACCTCATTGTTGCATAGCCGGGCATTGTTTACACATAATTTGTTCCCGTAGAAAAAATAAGATCTCGAATGTCGCAGGTTTTTTGTAATATTATTCACCAACACACAAGGAGCCCTCTCTATGTTCAGGGCGCTCTGAATCTCCTGCTCCCGCACTCTCTACGCACTCTTTAGCTCCCTGGGGAGCCCAGGGAGGGCTGCCTGCGTGTTGGTGAATACGGCGTCAGGTCTACTAGCGGAGATTGGGAGATTATGACTTACGAATTATTTCTTTTTAGGTGAATTCGACCGTGCTCTTCAGCACTTCACCAACGCGATTGAGTTGAACCCGGGATCGGCGATGCTTCACGCCAAACGTGCCAAGTTAGTTATCATTATTTATTAGTATATGCGACGTATTAATATTACGTATTTCTGATTTTTGTTTTATTTTCATCAGCGTCAACCGAAATGGGATTATCATTTTGTTGTTGCGGTTTGTTTTCTTTACATTTGGATATGTCAAAAGTTTTTGGACCAATTTATCACGTTTTGCACTATTTTGCAGTCGTTTCGTACATTTTGTTGTTTACATGACTTGGGCATATTTACAAATAATTGTGTGTCGCATTAAATGTTTTATACTTGCTTGACTGACAGACTTAAAGCTGAGATGCATATAGGATAGGCACAACGTCGCCGGTGCTTGTCTTAGATCCTTAGGGCGCATTCGAGTTGGACATTTTCCGGAAAAGAAAAGAAAAAAGTGGTTCGAGATGGACACCCAGAAAACAAATAATACACGCAAAATAATTGTCGAAAATGCAATTGTACCGTAATTGAAACTAAAATCAATCGATCATTTGCATGTGTATGCGTGGCAATTGCATTATTTTCTGGTGAAATCCATCTCGAACCAAAAGTTTTCTTTTCTTTTCCGGAAAATGTCCAACTCGAATGCGCCCTTAGATGCTGAGATCCGCACCCCACTCTCTTGCTAACTTGTTTCGTTTCAGCTGCTTGCTCAAGTTGAGGCGCCCTGTGGCTGCAATTGCCGACTGCAGCAAGGCAATCAGCATCAACCCCGACTCGGCCACAGCGTACAAGTTCAGAGGACGTGCGAATAGGTTGGTTTTGTTTCTCAAACTTCTTTGTCTGTTTTGGTAACTTGGGAAACTATTTGGCTAGCGTTTGAGCTTCAGTAAGACAGGCGCTGACGGAACCTAAACTTAAAGGGTCAGGACCACTTTAGGTAACGCCTATTTTTGATCACTTCATCTGATTCTCATGTCAAATATAGTAGGATGCAAATTTTTATACGTAACGTTCGTAACGTAACGAGAAAAAATTGCTCGTTACTGCGGGAATGTTGCAGGCTATAATTTCCATGCGTAATTTCGGAGATGGTCGCTTAGTTGAGAGTCGAACCGTAAATTACCGCTGATACGTTTCACCCAAATCTATATATTTGCATTTGCCTCCGGAGATGGTCAAAGCCAATCCGGAGATGGTTGATGCGTAATTTTACGCATAGATTTATAGCCTGGAATGTTGCGCATAAAAATTAGAAAAAATTGCATCCTACTATTTTTGACATGAAAATTGGAAAATCAGATCAAGTGCTCAAAATAGGGGTTGCCTACTGAAGTGTGCCTGACCCTTTAGCCAAGTTGCTTGTGCTCTAGCTTAACTATTGTTTCGTCCTTTTAAGACCGCTGTAGGTAGCTACTGTCCTTCTTGAAATAGGGCATCAGAGTGTTTTAGACATTTTTTATTGGTACCTCTTTATTTAAAAGCTTTTTTATTGGTAATGGTAATAATAATAAAATAAAAAAAAAATATAAAAAAAAAATATTATTGGTATTTGTTATGTTTATCTGCGTTCTAAAAGAATTATATCAGAATCAAACATGTGCAAACATGTATGTATGGAACCAACCTCAGTGAACAATCCATGAATCAAACTTGTATTTAATAATTTTACCTGTATCCTTGAGTAGCACGCCTGTGGCTTATCCACAAAAACTACCATGTGCGGTACATGAATTTTCGTGCATAGCGCATTCGAATTACTGCGGGTGGAGGTATATTACGGATGCTAGAATTTGAGAAAGGTGGCTAGGTAGAAACCATTCTTAGGCATGCCGTAGTATATAGATTTATGTTATACTTCACTATTGTGTGTGTTATGTTATTGTTTTATTTCTGAGGTAATGCACGAAAATTCAAAAAAATCAACTATGGCGAAACACTCAATCTTATTGGTAATTGATTTGTTGCAAGGTGTTACTCTTTTCTTATAAACGAACCTCAAGCTAATCGTTACATGTGGCTTAATTTGCCGACCTTCTCATCATCATTTATATGATGCACACTTATATATTTTATATAATGTGTCAATAAACTATAACTATAAAAGCCGTAGCAATTCCGCCACTCTCAGTTTCATTGGGTTTTTTTGGCAGACTGCTCGGAAAGTGGCTGGAAGCCCACACAGATCTGGCCATGGCCTGCAAGCTGGACTACGACGATGTCGCCAACGAGTGGCTTAAGGAGGTGGAACCTAATGTAAGTTTGCCGCGCTCTTCAGCTCTTCTTTACTTCTTACTTGCAATTCTATAATTCTTCTTGTAACACTAGCACTGGCCAGACAGTATATCGGTGGCGTGGAAGTTGCGTTCATATTCAACGGTTTTGTGACTCGTGCCGCACCTGCGCAAACTCTTGGTTAGATTTAGTTTAGAGGTTTGAGTTTTATTGTAAATTCTAAGTCATTTGACTCTAATGTGGAACTTTTGCAAATCTTGCATTCTATTTGTGAGCAAACTCGCAACAATTAGAAGCGTCAGATTAAAATAGTACATTTATCATGTTCGACGAAAACTGAAAAATAACTTTAAAGCAAAAACTACTGATAACTTGGGTCATATGGGTGAGATTATTAGTTGTTGGTTTCACTGATTATTTAGTCACTTATTTGGTTGAAGAGGCTGTCCTGCTTCTGTACATAGACGACTTATGAAACCGGGTAGTGTAATAATCTATTTGGAAGGAGGGGGAGGGGGGATAATACTATATATGAAACACGCGCAGATCCATACTTTTCATCAACTACCGTAATATGTGGCATGTCGTAGTGTGAAATTTAAATCCTGTTTTGAATGGAAATATCTTTACTGGAACTGATCTGCGCATTTTTTATTGCAACTTAGGATTTACTTAGGTCGCAGATAATTTCAAAGCGAACACACCGTTTGGCTTTTTTATTTTACAACAAAAAGTCTGCAACTATTGTTGAGTCAAATTGTTCATTAGACAAACAAAAGATGTTGTTTGCTTTGAAACTATGCAAAACTTAGGAACTTAAAAAACACTACGCTAACTTAGGCAAACATAATGGTTTTTATCGATTAGTGTAGTTCGACATAATATAAAAGTGTTCTATCCGAATATAGGGGGTGTTGGGGAGTATAAGGCAGTATCACAGACATCAGAGTGAGAGATGAGTTACTCGGGCTTGGGCTTCTTGCGGCACAGCCGCTTGCCATTCGGTCCGATTGGGGCCTTCTCCTGAAACGGTTATTTTTATTTGGCGTGTCTTCTTTGTCAACTACGTAATAAATATACTATGCTATTGCTACCTTGTATGAAATCGCAATGAACGAGATGAAATAGCAGGGCTATTTGGGCAATATGCTATTGGTCAGGTATCTTAGACATAGTAGAAATTGAAAAAAAGGTTGGGTAGCATGTGACTCACCAGTGGAGGAAGGCCGAGCTGTTCCCTGCACGAGATCCAGTACTTGTGGCACTTCTCGCGTTTGGGCGCAACTGTTTCTGCTGCTCTCTTCTGAACGTGCTGCCGGGCCATTGTTGCTGCGTGGTCCTCTTGTGTTGCCTGAATGGAGTTTGTTTGATAATTAGAGTCTGTAACGGCAACGGCATTTTTGTTAATTAAAGACGACCGTGGGAGGAATTACACGAACTAATGCAAATTTTCGAATGTCTACTTTGGCTGGTGCTGTTGCGTAGCATGATTTCCTGTATTTGCAACGCTGCTTGTCTTCCGCTCGCAGGTCTTCGTAGCTGCCTGCCTCTTCTGCCTGGGCGTGCTCTTTCTCGTCGTCCCTCTCCTGCTCACGATGTTCTCGTCGTTCTTCTTTCCTCTTCTTTTTATCCTTTTGGGATTCTTCCTGTTGCGGCGCGGCAACTTTTGAAGCGGCCTTAATGGATATCTTTTTGATGCGTTATGGATCTCGAATTGAGCGATTACGTTGCTATCTGATACTGAATAAACTGAATAGTCACTACCTTCTTTTCAGCAAGCTTTTCCTCCGCAAT
This sequence comes from Pelodera strongyloides, assembly GCA_036852015.1. Classification (NCBI taxonomy): domain Eukaryota; kingdom Metazoa; phylum Nematoda; class Chromadorea; order Rhabditida; family Rhabditidae; genus Pelodera; species Pelodera strongyloides. The sequence continues at coordinate 28,513 of JAANDG010000035.1, forward strand.
TTTCTTGGCTTGTGGGGTATCCTTTTCGTCATTTTCATCTACTTGGTCTGCCTTTAATCCATGCTTAGCATAACAAGATTTCCTGAAATGATTGTAATTGGTTCTAAATTGTGTTATTGTTTGACCATTTGCCCTCGATGTGGAAGCACTGAATGAATGATCTGACCTATACTTGCACTTCATCTGTATGCTTAATGTGTCCTCGAATGATGGTGGATTTTCCTCAATTGCCTCCGTGAATGACTTGATCTCTATTTTGGGCAGAACTCCGGTGTCGTAGCAAGACTTTCGGTACTTGCACGACAGTTTTTTGTCCTCTTCCTGGAGGTAAAATGCATTTAACTTTAGATATGGGCGGATAGCCATTTCGTTTCCGGCTGTCTGTGAGGGCTTGCTATCTACGATCTATCTTCTAAGGTCTTACCGAAATGTGTTTCTGCAGCTCGGTTTTGTATTGCTCTTCTACGTGACGATTGAAATCCTCGAGGACGTCGTGAATGTTTCGAGAGAGATCCGGTGCAACACCGGTCTCGTAGCAGGATTTGCGGTACTTGCAGTACAGGCGTTGCTCATCCAGTGACTCAAATTTGTCGGTGTTGAGGTTTGGCTTTGGCTCTTCGGCATCTTCTTTTTGAGGTTTCTCGTCTTCATTAGTTTCCTTCTAAAATTGTTGAAATATATATTCCTAAAAGTATCCGCATTTTTTTAAATTCTGAATTCCGATATTTTTTCACAGTAGTTTTCTTACCCTTTTGTCCTTCTTGTGCTTCTTGGTAGTTTTATCTTGTGGTTTGGCTTCTTCTTCGACTGGTTCATCTTTAGTGAGCGGCTCTGGTTCATGCTGCGGCGTCTCCTCTTCTTCGTGTACAACAACAACCGGTACTTTGGCAGCCTTCTTTGTCTTCTTCCCCTGTGGTCGCTTCTGTTCGACTTCCGGTTCCTTCTCTTCAATCTTTTCTTCTTCTTCAGGTTCAGGCTCCTGGACCTTTGCTTTCTTGCTCTTTTTGGCCTTCTTTGATTCGACAACGGGTTCGTAAACGACGGGAGCGGGTTGCTCATCCTGTTCATCGGTGTCAGAAGTTTCCTTTGAAACGTCCGTTTTCTTTGCTCCCTTCTTCTTCTTCACTTGCTTTTTTGGTTCTTCACGTTTCCTTTCCTAAATATTTTTTTATTAGTGGAGCAATTCTGGCTAAACGGAACTATTACTGTTGTGTATATTATTTCACCTGTAAGTATTAAACTCACTTCTTCGGCCTTTTCTGTGGCCTTGGCTTCTTCTACTCGACGTTCAGCTTCAGCAGCCTCAGCTGCTGCGCGGCGGGCTTCCTCAGCTTTGACAGCTGCAGCCAATTTGGCTGCTTCGATCGCTACATCTCGTGCCGCGTCTTCGGCTTCCTTCACGAGTCTCCTTTCCTTCCTTGCCATGGCCTTTTCTTTGCGAGTAGCCTTTCTAAACGACTTGCTGGTGCAACAAATCAACAAACTTGCCATGAAACACGTATTCGAATGTGGCGTCCAGTTTTGGGGATCACAACATACTTACCTGTGGTATTCTTCTCCATCGCGCAGTGTGTTTCGTCTACGCCCGTGGCGTCTGTGTGCACGCTTTTTAAGTTCCTTTTCGACAATGCGTTTCTCGCGAATATTTTTGACGGCGGTCACACCATCAGAGAGGGCGATCTCCTCGTAGCATGATTTGCGATATTTGCAGAAGTGCTGCAATATTGTAAATTGTTACCAATATTGTTGGAAAGGAGAGCCAAGATAAATCTGGAAAAAAATGTAGCAAGGGCGAGATTCCGTACCGCAAAACTAAAACTCTTGTTTTCGTTCTTACGTCAGAACAACAACAAAAAAAACCTTGAGTGCTGCCACACTGGTCGGTAGTGCATCTTCGACTTGTTTCTTGGAGACAACAACTGATTCGCTTCCTTTGAGATCGGGTACGATTCCAGTTTCGTAGCAAGATTTTCGGTACTTGCATTTTTCCTGCAATGTGCTAACGATTGTGTATATCCTACTCCTGATTCTGCTCTATTGGATATAAAAGGACATTTTCCCATCCCTACCTGAATCGAAATCTTCTTGGTTTCCACCTCGAGGATGTCCTCAATTGTGTCGTACGATTCCTCGCGAACGATGGGGGGCACGACTCCGGTTTCGTAACAGCTCTTTCGATACTTGCAGAATACCTTTTTGTCGAGTTCTTCCAGTTCTTCGAATGGGACCTGCAAGTTTTGAGCGACGGTTATTTTTTGTCACATTTTCGTGGGATATGCTTAATATGCAAATGACTGACTAGTGCGATTACCTGCTCTTTCTCTTCATCCTCTGCGGCCTCTCCACCAAGTTCTCCATAGAATGGTATGTGGTACGCAAGCTCAACTTCTGGAAGTTCTCCGGTTTCGTAGCAAGACTTTCTGAAGTGATTTGCAGTAATTTCCATATGTTTGCCTTTTCGTTATAGTTAGTTACAAGTTGTAAGCCGGAGAGTCATGAGCGCTTCCTATACCTGTATTTGCACCGTAGTTTTCTGTTCATTTCCTCTTCGATCTTGTTGAGCTTCTTCTCGACAATGATGTTGGTCGGGATTTCTCTTTCGGCAGCCTCTTCTTCGCGGTCCTTCACCTTTTGTAGCATTTTGGTGGCAACGTCCTTGATTGTACGCTTTGGACCTTGTACTACCTGGAATTATTAAGTCCAGTGGGTTTGAATCCTGTCATTTGGTACATGATGAATAATTTACTGTTTATCAGCCGAACCTGCTTCTTTCCGCTAAAGAACGATGCTGCCTTATTGTCCTTCTCCTCGTCTTCTTCGCTAATTGGAATGTTGTTGTTTCTGTAGCAGCTGCGACGGTACTTGCATCGAAATTTTTGTTCGGCCAGACTGACTTCTTCATCGTCGTCTGAAAGCACGGATTGAGTGGTCTACTTTCGCGATGCAAAGTTAAATCATAAATGAAATGAAATAAAGGAACTGGAACATGCCATCATCATCGTCATTATCCTTAGTATCATCGGCGTCTTCCTTCTTGGCTTCCTTGGCAATGTATTGCTGTTCCTTGCCAATTTCGGGCAGCTCTCCCGTTTCGTAACACGATTTCCGATACTTGCAAGCGATTTTGTTCCTTGTTTCGTCGGAGGTTAGTTCAACCTGTAATTCGTTTTACTTGATTGCTGACGCCTATAAATTACTGTACCATTGTACTTGATTGCTGTCGAACCAAAGTACCGCAGTACCAGTGACTTCTAGATAAATTGGTTTTATGACCTTTTTATCCTTGCCATCGTCCTCGTAAACGATGGGTGGAATTTGTTGCTCGTCTTCTTCATCGTCATTTGCCTCCTGGACTTCGATTTCTTCTACTTCAGGACGGCGGCGGCTTGCCTTGGCAGCGGAAGCAAATAAACACGGCCAGAAAGGTCGCGGTTCATCGTCCTTAATAAAAGGCACTTATTTGCGTTCGAAGATGGTCAATGCTGCTTACTCTCTGCATACATTGTAACACCAGAAATTGTAGCGAAATTCAAAGGATTTTTTTCGATGCACTTGCCTGTTCCTCGTGAAATTCGATATCATCTGTGGCAATCCTCTCAATCTGACCCAATTGCACGATGTGCTTATTGTTCTGGTCAACTTGGAGGTCGTTGCAGAGGTAGACACGGTTCTCGACTGGTAGTAGAAGGCGAGATTGCGCCCAGCAGAGGGCCCCCTTGTTGAGAAGGGCCAGAGTCTGGATTGCGGCCTCACCTAAAGTGGGCGGGTTACAGATTTGCGGTTGGTTATTGGTCTTGTTGCTCAGGTAAAAGTCTTAAAAGTAAAGCGAGTGCGACCAAAATGCGAAAAGTTTCTCACCGAATTCGACTACCATCAGTGGTTTCTCCTGCGCAAATGTATCGTAGATGATCTGCAAGTGGTCCAGGCTGCATTGATCGGTGGCGTGCTTGCTGAGCAAAACCTGGAAGTCTTTTTTTATGAGGCTGGAACTGAAGCACAGAGATTTTTCACAGCTGTAATTGCAAAATACAGTGCTTACTGCATACCTCTGACATGTTACCATTGTCGGCGTGAATGTGTTGTACCATGTCAAGGGGTTCCGAAGGCTGCGTGGGCGACCATGAGATGAAATCGGATCGGGTTTCTAAATGTGGCATTTCAGTTTCTACACTTTAGTGTAACATATACCCTTTTTTTGAAAAGTCCCATGTTTATAGTCGAGGTATGCATTATAAAGGTAGGAAATTTAAGTGTGGAAGTGCACAGCTGTTCGCTCGCTAATTATTTATGTCCCCCGTAATTTGTCGATAACAATTAGTAAGCAGTTAATTGCGTACTTTGTACTCTGTGTATTCGCTTTTTGATTTAATCTAGCTTTTTAGTAGAAACATTTTATAGTTCGAGATGAGAGAGGTGAAAGCAAGACGGAATTTGAGTCAAAGTACTTTTACATTTAGGTTTAGGCCGATCAATCACTCGTTACTTTTTTCCCATTCTCTTATTGTCTTCTCCTATGAGTTTCTTTTCTGTTTCTGCGGGAGGGCCGTTGTAAAGGTCTAGATCCTGGATCTGTGCAGTTCGCGTCAGTTTGTTTCGGTTATTTTCTCTCACTCACTGTCTCACGTGTACGTACGTAGGTCTCTGAATCTCTATTTCTCAGGGACTCGGTTGTTCTCTATTCTCTGTTAGAGAAAGAGGCAATCACACAGTATATCATAGAGTCTTTGGCGTTGACGGATTGGGTTACCTGGGCGGCTGGCCCTTATTTTCACTAAGATTTGCAGAAATGAAGAAAGAACAATGCTTGGATTTGAAGGAAATGTGTGTTAGGTTTAAGGGTTTGTGCTATAGTTGTATGGTATGGCGCTTAATCCTTTGTTCTTAGTGGATACCATTAATAGATTGAAACGGAATGTTGAAAAAGCATCTAGACAACATTACACTACACCGCGCAAAAATTTCCCAATGTCAGTTAGCAGTCGATTGGTTTTGTGCAAATCAAACCCCGAATAACATGTGTTCACTCCCATATGGCAGACAATTTCGTTCCAAAAAACGCAAATAAACACTAATATCACTCCTACTCAGTGCGTGTGGGTGTATTATACACTAGTAAAATATATTATTGATAAACTTACTGGTCTGGTCGTACGTACTGATACTAATGTATGAGTTGACTACAAGTAGTAAGTTGAGGATTGAGGAATAATGACATATGTACGCGCGTTTAATTAAAAAATCTACACTGTAAATGAAAAGTAAAAAAAAATATGGGGGCATAGTGTTGCTACAAGATCCATTTTTAGGTTAGTGCAAAATATGGAGAGAAGATGGGCATTGTTTCATTAAGAAAGTTAAAATGTAGCCGCCGTTATCCGTTATTGCTTTCAAAGTAAAAATGATAAGAACAATCCACTTACCTTTAATGCCATTGAAAAAAGCGTCAGCAGGAATAAACTTTTCGGCGACATCTTGTTTAAATTCCTTGTAGGCATTAGATCCGAGTATGACAATAACTGGCTTGGCTGCAAATGATGAATTTTTAGAGGTTATTGCTATTCTAGTATTTATGAGGAGTTATGCTAGTGAAAACTTTAGTAGAAACAGACTTCCAGTTTTGACTTTGTGTTCAGATATAAAGTGAAGCGTGAGCATTGTTCTTGTGGTAAGAATCCGAGTGTACTTTAACTACAATGTTAGGGTACTGTAGGACAGCGTTCTCTATTGTCTACCGTGTAATACATAATCAAGGTGCGGAACTTGCCTGAATCCACAACAGTACAAAGTGCTGCAAGGCAGCAAATTGCTGTGACGATATTTGGTGCGAGTGGCATGGTGGTGGTGTTCTATTGTTGGTGCTAGTGGGTAGGTGGTCTGTTGGCACCCCTGCGGCAACTTGGGGGCGCTCAACTGGCGATCTGGTGGTTGTGGTTGTGGGGGTTTGAGTGCGGGTGCTTGTTCGGATAGTGGCAGTCAACCTGTAAAGTTATTTAAATTTAGAAATTGATGTCGGGAATAGTGACTCTTAGTGGGTTTGCTTATGTGTCGTTTCCTTCTGTTCTTAACTGGGCAATCAAAGATTGTAGCTGGTACTTTTGTGGGATTCGGTTTGGTTACGACGCATAAATATAAGGGCCCATCATCAACAAAAGATAACTAAGGTATGATTGCACCCTATCAAGAATGGATAAATATGCACTCACTATAAACGATAAATAAATAGTAAAATAATCACTTTCAACAACAGATAAATAAGTTTTGATAACTTACTAAATGTGACTGGTCGATATAAAATACTTGGTCGATGCTTGTGATTGATTATTTTGTGTGGTGAGGAGAGGTCGTCGTCGTCCTAGTCGCCGTGCATGAGCATGACAAGCGGAGCACTGAGAAAGAAGGGATGGAGGAGGGGGGGGGGGGTGATTGATCCCCGCCGAGTATGTTTTCCTCTGTTGTTTTGAGCTATCTTCGAGTAGCTCACTGTCTCTCTTGCTCCCCACGATGCTCCTTGTCTAAGAGACAGCTGAGCCGCTCTCTCCTGCTCTTTTTGTCCTGTTGATCTCCTCCGCTCTATAAGACACGTCTGCTCAATGTTCCCTGCTTCTCTGCGTTCTCACTGGTTTCGTCAAGCAGTGATAATGAGGAAGGAGGGAATTGTGCACTGATGTAGCCGTTCTTTGATTGGACAATACGAAGTGTTTGTAGTTTGTAGTATAGTTTTGGGATTGTGATAATCAGTGGTTCGAAGTAATTATTTTTAAATCAATAGTTTGTCCAGTTGTTTGGTTTGGCGGTCAACGGAACGATCTCTGTTAATTAATAACGGTCTGTTTTTGTTGACCTGTCTACCAGATCCAGATCAGACGACTGGTTGGGTTTTGAGATTCGAATAGTATTGTTATTGATTGTTGCCTATGGAATTGGGAATATGAATAGGGAATGAATTATCCCTTCTGCTCGTTTAAATCTTGTAGTTATAGTTGTTGTTTGGTAATATTGAATATGGAGTTGATAGTTGTTCTTTGTTAGTTGTTGCGCGCGCACTGTACCCCGTGCACACCACCGTGCACTGTGACCACACCTGGGGGAAATGAAACTGGTGGAATTGACTTTCGATTCTGGCTTCTTGAGTAGGTAAGGCGACTCTGACATGTCTACTCTTCAAGTTGTATGCTATTCCAACTTCGCTGTGTATCTCCAGGAGAGGGGGGAGAGAGAGTAGAGAGTAATAGACAGGAGGTATTGCGCAGTTTCTGGATCTACCTATAAGTTTTTATCTAGCCTCTATGTCTGATGTCCTGATCCCTCTCTACGCGATATTCTCTCATTCTGATTTGATACAAGAAGTCTGATATCCATCGCCTTTCACTGCTTTCCCCGTGAGCACAAATATTTGCGCACCAATGTTGATAAACGTTGCTTTAGCGATACCGATTGAGATTTTCTGGGTTCAATTTAGTTTTGTGAGGTAGATGGAGACGCAGACAAAAGTACAGTGAGGGTTTTTTTTGTATCAGACATCTGACCAGTAATTGTTGCTCAAGTGGTTTTGGTTGGGTATTGAATCTATTGAAGGTTTGATTACTAGTACTGATGGCAGGTCGAGCTTGGGTTCTGGGTTCGAAGGAAAACGAAATGAATAGTAGTTGGTTTTCACTCATTGCACGATTGCAGGCAGTAGGGGTAATTCATTTTTATTCAGATTCTATTTTATTTTTCCATGCGTAGACTTGATTCAACAAACGTTTGTTGACGGATAACTTATGTCTACCTACATTTGTTTCAAAGCTTGTGAAACTAACCACAACGCCACAGTTGCCAACTTTGTTATTGTGTAATTGTGTGCACTTTTCCTGAAAGACAAAGGCCTCTGGGTTAGTATATGTGAAATACGTGGCAGTTTGTGGGGGCAGTTGTTTTCAAGCGAGCTCCTCTTAATCATTCATTTGTCCATTGGACACTCGGTGTCTGTGAATGTGTCGCCATTTCAATTTCAATGAATGACCAATTGTCTCTAGAGTCGTTGGGGTTGAATCGATCCCTGCAGTAAATTGAAGGAAACTTTTAGTTCTAATAAGTATTTATTGATAAGTATTTATTGTGGGACAGCAGAAAAAGGTAGTAAGTACCCCTGGTCCCGCACACTTACATGGCTTAGTGTAAGTTAAGACTGCAACTCCAAACTTCAACCGTTATTGAAGTTATTGGAGAAACCGAGAAACTACCGTATCTATCCACCCTAATCGTAATATTCAATTTTTACTCAAATGTTTTGCAGGCCAAGAAACTGAAGGACTGGCAACTGGCCAAGGAGCGTCAGGAGCGAGAGATTGAGATTGAAGAGAGAAAGGAGAGAGTCAGACGTGCACAGGAAGCTAATAGAAAGGCAGCGGAGGAGGAGAAGGCTGTCAGTGCTTAATTGGATAATATAATATTTTTATTTCATATATGGCTTATTAAAGGGACGGGCCCATCAAAATAAACCCATATTTTGCATGTTTTTATAATTTGTATAAAGGGGGTTTATTATAATATATGTACACTAAATTTCGGCTAGACTTTATCCCGCTGAAATTTTTCGGTGTCGATAAACGCATAAGTGTACCGTAGAAGACACACAATTGCACCTTTATTTTCTTGTCGCGTGTCCCGGGGGAATATGGCTATATAGACAGATGGTCTCCCGGGTCCCAACCAGAGCGAGGTATCCTCGGGAGACACGGTAAGGAAATAAGGGTGCAATTGTGTGTCTTCTACGGTACACTTATGCGTGTATCGACACCGAAAAATTTCAGCGGGATAAAGTCTAGCCGAAATTTAGTGTACATATATTATAATAAACCCCCTTTATACAAATTATAAAAACATGCAAAATATGGGTTTATTTTGATAAGCCCGTCCCTTTAAGGTTTCAGTATCAGTACAAAGGAGTCTTGATTAGGACAATGCTAGAAACCTCGCCACACAGTTGGACTCCCTGGGGAACTTAGTTTACAATTAGTGGCATATTTATGCATACGAACAGAACAACATCAATCAAATGAGTACATTGAACGAAATGCGAAGGGTTGTAACGTCATGCTTCATCAATTCGCCGGGGATCTGGGTGGAGGGGAGGTTTTCTATTCTTCGGATAAATATATAATACATTCGTAATGCTTATCACGCATGTATTTAGAGACGTGAGGCAGGCGGAGCTGGAGCCGGCGGTTTCCCCGGAGGATTCCCTGGTATGCCCGGAGGATTCCCAGGTGCTCCCGGAGGTTTCCCAGGTGCGCCCGGAGGACCGGACGAATTCCCGGCATCTGGACCGGGCGGTATCCCACCAGGCATGGCTGGACTGTTCAGTGTACGTGGGATTACTTTAGTTTCCTTTAGTTTCGTGTTCTAGTTCTAGCTACGGTTATGTTTTTTGTCTTTCGCAAATCTGAAAGTTCTTATGAGCGATGTCATTTGCAATATCATCCTATTATGGGCAATTTGTGGTTCGCGAAATCAATACACTACTAGCCTGCGGATTGTCTCACAATCAGGCTAGGGCCATCACCGGGGCTCTTGCAAACTTGTATATTTGATGTAATACATGCTGTGTGACTATCTTTTTTGACCACTAATTGTAGGCTAAACACTAACTCCGTTTATTCATATGTTTCATGCTGGGATTAATTATTTGCGTTCAATATGTTGGTGATTCCTTCCTCGGAGTTGATTGAAATTGATTGTCCGATTCCTTACAGGATCCCGAAGTGATGGCAGGCCTGCAGGACCCCGAGCTGCAGCCGATCCTCCTCGACATTATGAGCAACCCGGCCAATCTGATGAAACACATTGGTAACCCGAAGGTGAGTAGTTATTGTGGTTTTTACGTACAGGCTTTATTATAATGTACAGACCAGCGTGTGTGGAGTTGTACGATTAGGTATTGTGTCACGGTATTGCACTATGCATTCACGAAACGCAGATATCTTCTTGTTTCTATTCCTCCTTCCATATCCTTTCTCTCTCTCCCTCTGTCTGTATTTCCTTCTCTGTCTTTCTTCATCTCTCTCTCTCTCTCTGTACCCCCTCTCTCTCCTTATAATATCATTTTGAATCCTCAACTAAAAACCACGTTTTCATTCAGGTGATGAAGGTGATCTCCAAGATGAAGGGAATGTTCGGAGGCGGTGCCGGACCTGACATGGAAGAAGGCGGTTGCTGCGGCGGAGACCCTACTTGCGAATCCGGAGCCGTACACTCCCATGAAGGCGCCAAGCGCGCGGCGCCTGAGCAGCCCGCTCCTCAGCCACCCCGCAAGGCACCCGAGCCAGACCTTGATTAATTGATGTCAGTAAGTACTTTTTTATGTTTCTCTTCTGTCAATTTTCTGTTGCACAACCGTTTACATTGTGTGAATTTGTCCATGATCTACCTGATCTTACTATATATCCGGTTTTTGAATACCTACTGTATTTAGTTGGTTTCAGTAGATAACTTTGCGCTTAGTTTGCTCAGTTTGTTGACTTTTTGTGTAAATATTTATATTTAAGTTTTCTTTGAGTTATGTATGAGCGTCCGTATCGGTATGAAACTCGACCTATTCCTTCATCCCGAGTATTATTTTGTTTGTATCTAAATTAGATGCTTGCCCCTCGCAATTAGACAAAATGTGTAAATTAGACGGTTGGAACCCTTCTCATATCCAACTTAATCCAACTTTTTGCATGTAATAAATGTTTATTAATTTAAAGAGTTGTTTTGTGAAACGTTGAATGCGGGCTAGAAACTTGAAATGGGACTTTGGACGTTGTGTGATTACGAAACGTGCCGATTATGAGTTGGGACAACGTGTGGGCACGTTACAAAAATCAAATGAATACCATTTTATTATGAAATGAAATGATTTAGTACTGACAGACAAAAATCAATCAGCGCCAGTACAAACAATAACGTTAGAACTATACGTACACATGTATGAATACATTACTTAATCGGCTTAGTTTTCAGTTCATAATTAGAGTAGTAATTCATAATAACACTTTAATAGACAACAGCAGTTAGTCATGTTTAGCTATAAGTAGTAAGCTGAAACGGATAGACAAAAACATCATTTGATCATCAGTAGGGTCAATAATAAGGCAATCAGTTGAATTTTTGAGCCTCCTGTTTTCGTGGCTGTTTTGGCCTTCGGCGGCTGAACAATTTTTTGCTCCACACATGTGCCGTCGAACCATACGACTTCGTTCAAGGTTTTCTGTCTGAAATGGAATTGTTGCTTATAATTATAAGGTAAAGCGCGCGTGTGCGCCGCGAAAAATTGGCAAGCGCACACGCGAGCGTGGTGAGAAGTAGCCGCGCAGGGTGTAAAGTGAAACTCTACAAGGGTCCGCCAATACGTAGGGTGAGCGGGCGCGCTCCCGAACTTCAGTTGTACATCCTTCGCGTACACTTGGCGCACCCACGCACGCGCTATACGGCACTGTATTTGGAACATAGATAGTGCTGTGAGTTAGGTGAAAAAGAAGGTTCTGTGGCTTGGAGAGAAGGTTCGAGTTTAAAGTGAAGTTACATGCAAATTAAGAAACTTACGCGCATTGAATACAATCTGTCGCCAGCGGACCGTCGCATGAAAGACATGATGGGTGACATTTTCCGCATGTCTAAATCAAAGTAAGAAAACCGACTTCTGAATAAACGGGAAACTAAAAACTACATGTTTTGCCTTATGATGGACGTATATCTGAATAAAATGGCATTCATATATAGCGTCACGTTTGCATATTATAATAGCATATGTCTGGCGCGCGACCGGATCGATCTCACACTAAACTAAAATCAATCGATGTAGTGTAGTGTAAAATTTGGCATACAAGCGGCGTCGAAAAAATTCACGTCACAACGAAATAAACGGTAATTTCGAGAAGATGAGAACCATTTCAGAGACGGTGATACAAAGGAATATATAATTAATTAAATCACTAGTACCGTACCATTCGTCCGAGCATGACTCCTCGATATGTGCCTGCTATATTATTGCACTTCTTCCCCCACTCTTGCTTCGACATACATTTGATCCCTTCTCTACCCCTCTGCTCGTTCTCCACGTAGGGATAGTCACACCGATCGCATCTAAAGTCACGGAAGCTGTGGCAAGTCGGCAGCTGGTCAACAAATGGGGTTTTTCAGGTGAAAACCATTTGGCGACTGGCCAAAGACTATCTTACTCGGTTGCACAGTACGCGCGTGCGTCTTCTGTACTCGCGGCCGAGCGGAATTGGTCCGGGCAGTCTATGTCTTCCATCACCTTCACTGCTATTGGTTGGCAGTCGGAAAATTGGAACGTTGTCGACGTCGATGTCGTGGGCTCAGTCGTGGCTAAATAAAGGTAGAAGTTTTATTAAAGTGAAATACCGGCCGGTTTTTGAAACGCATCAAGTACTCCAGCATTCTTATGCAGCTGATGCAAATGAACACAAGGTCGCGTTCGGGATTGATTTTCCGAAAGGAAACTATGCAAATTCATCGTTCGGGATCGACTTTTTGGAAACGTTCCAATGCTTGGAGAAAACTAAAGACACAGTATGAATTAGCGTGCAAACCATGCTAATTTGTTCTTTTCCATGCTAATTCATACTGTATTTTTTGTTTTCTCCAAGCATTAGAACGTTTCCAAAACGTCCATCCCGAACGATGAATTTGCACAGTTTCCTTTCGGAAAATCAATCCCGAACGCGCCCTAAATAAGAATAAAAACCGAGCTAAATTCGAGCAACTTTACATAAGTACGTAAAAATTCAATTGTCGATGCGTTTCAAAAACTGGCCGGTATTTCACTTTAATACCCATAGAAAGCAAGTTTGCACAATGCACGAACTATGCTCTTTCCATATTCCAGTGATGACCAAATGTACGGTACAGCACCCAATGACAGTCAACAATCATATGTTTGCTCGCATGTAACCGCAAAGAGCACAAAAAGAGTTGGCAGCGTAAACATGACCATCATATGGCACACTTGTTTACAAACGCGAGTGACGCACTAGCTATAGTAGACTCTGGTCCACTTAGCGCGCGCACTTTAGGTCTAGGCACGAGCATCGAGACCAACAGTTAGCCAAGAGCCAACACTGTGCAAGTCACATATTTCATACGTCATTCATAACTATATTATGGAAAAACGCACCATAATAATGGCATGATACCAGCTCAGTAAAACATGAAAGATATAGACAACTGCTTACCGTTGTTAGAAGTTGTTGTGGTTTCCGCTTCAGTAGTCGTTATCGTATTCGTCGTCTGGTTTAGGTCCCCAACACTGCTAAGAGACATCTCATCGGTAGTAAGCACTTCGGTAAGGCTTTCTGAATACCCACAAGATAAACTTTATGTAGGGTAAGGTAAAAAAAAGAAGAGTTGCGTACAACTCTTCTTGCAAGAGTTGAAAAAGAAGTTGCGCAACAACGTAGTCACATCAAAAATTATCTACACCATCTTATTATATAAAGGAGAAGAGTTTGTCACGGGTTTGTTTTTATGTGCACAACGAAATCCCTTCATAAAGAAAATTCTTCGATCGAAAGAGCATACAAAATCTTTGTCGCTGGCGGGATTCGAACCCACAGCAGCCCACAACCTCTCGATTCACAGTCCAACGCTCTACCGGTTGAGCTATGCTAGCTTACGATACGAAGTACCCGCTATTTTATATAGAGCAACTTCAACGACAAATTTGCATGGCACCATTAGTCGAATGGAGATCCGGACTCATTTTATACGTTTCCCCAACCATAAATGACTTTGTAGACATGTGATTGTTTTAAATATGGTAACAATCGGCCGAAGGCCGATTCATCCAGTCGGAGAAGAGCTTCGAACGGCTGGTAGCGGAATATTGAATGTTTACAGCGCCGACAGAATAATCGTATAGGATCGCGGCCACGTGAAGGTGAACACAGGGGAAGAGAAACTAAGCGATTCACAAAAGTAAACACATTTATAACTTCCATAACGACTAAATCTGTGAGAACAGCAAATCACCTTACCATTATCAAACGTTCCTTCATTTAGCAAATTCTCCACAAAAGTGTTCGAATCATCAAGCGAACTTGTTGTTGAAGTGACATGGCGCGTGGCGTTTGTATCTATACTATAGTGATATTGATGATAACATTTGGTGGTTCATTAGGTTTTTTTCGTGGGCCAGCCCATTTTGCTGTGACATATTGGTTTATCATAGGCATATTGATAACATATGTGATGTTAGACTCAGGCCCACGTACAAAATGTTTTCGGAAAAAATCACAGCCACGTAATCTGGGAGATTTATCACAGAAAAATTGAGAAAACTTTTTACACTTGGGCCCGAGCCTTTAAATGCACAAATTGTCTACGGCCAGAAGCAAATAGTAACCAGACTAGACGCATTTAGCAATGATCGCAGGAGACACACTTCAAAGTACAATGATATACACTACCACAATATTTGGTTTTAATGAGCAGCATATTATGACTAAAATATGCCAATATGATCAAACAAACCTTCTGTATTGCCTATCAACCCATCCGCTAATACAAACAGTAAGGTCCAAAATAGTGAATGCATAACGGCGCACTACTATAGAGACTTTAGACAAAAGTTCTAACGTTGCGACGGACTGCTCCATTAGCATCACCGCATATGCTAATTTTTAACCTCATGCGCCATGCTAATATATGCAAATGTGTGACAGAGCGTGTGATGATCTACGTGGGTGGTCCCTTGCCAAACTACGTGTGTGGTCTCTTGCTAAACTACTACACAGTTGGAACATAAGGTATTGTACCGTAGTACAACCTCTGCCCTTACACCAATATAATATTAGTGATAGATAAAAGAGTTAGAATTAGAACGAACGTCTAAGAATCCTCTACGAAAGATACAATGGACCTACGTCCAGCCAAGTAATCAACATGAAACTATACAGACAATTATAGTGAAATACAAAAACAAGGATAAACATAAAATATTTACTTTGATTTAAATAATAACAAACTATCCAGAGAAATGCTTATATTAAGTGAAACTCTTAAACTAATACAGGTCATGATAAAAGGTAGATGTTAGAATTCTCATAAATAAAGTCACAAATTAAAATACATGACGAACTGAAGTCGACATAAACACCAGTGACAAGTCACCGAGTGACTCACACTCAGGCCATAGCGACCTTATATACACGAACAGAAAACAGGCGCGAAACTATTCGCGCGCTCGACAATTGTAACTGTGTTTAATTGCCTAATTGCCCGAGGCAGACACTGCAACACAGAGTAATTAACAAAGCAAACTACAACATGTAGACTACAAAGTTATGGTATCGAGACTATTAAGCCCCTGTCTACACTACTACACTGGTGGCCTCCATAACTGGGTGGTCTCCATAATCCCAATTTGTGAGTGGCCTCTGTCAAAACAACGTGGGTGGTCTCCGCTGCCGAGAGTGTGTAAAAGCATTCAATACCACAGTGAAACATTTCAATTACTTTACAAAGTTCAATCCATAAGTTCGTATCTCAATGTGCAAACCAAAACATAAACAAACGAGACCTTAAAACATAAAATCCCACTAATGAGCGTATATCTTACATTACGTATCCAAACTGTATCAAAATCAAGTCGTGGAAGTTTTCCCTGTGTTGTATAAAAGTAAACACACATCAGAGGCCATATTCACCACACCGTTTCCTCGGGAAAATATTCCCCGGGGACAGAAAATAGCATTCTAATGCGAGACACTCAGAGAAGACGGGGAATTCCCCGTGGGGAATTGGGTGGTGAATATGATATGGCCTCAGGTTCACCAGCTACAAAAAGTGAAATATACAGTAACTGAGCAAAACAACCAGTAAGTCTAAAACACATGATGTGCTGATCGCCTCAGCGCTAATAACTTAAAATAAAAGACAAAGGATCCCTAAACATTATCCCAGCCCCCTATGAGATCCTCTTTATTCGAGATACCATAAATAAAACCCTTACCAACTTTACAAAGTATCCAAGTCTCAAGTGTCATTAGAAAATCATAATCACAACGTACTCTAGAATCCCTTATTTTTTGAGCAATACATAGAATACTACATTATGGTAAAATAAGTTCAAGACAAGGTAACATCTTAAAGCGAAATACAGGCCGGTTTTTGAAATACATCGTGGACAGATGAATGCTTACGTATTTATGCAAAGTTTCTCGAATTTCGATCGATTTTTTTATTCTAGTTTATGTTCATTTGCACAAGCTGCATAAGAATTCTGTTTTACTCGATGTGTTTCAAAAACCGACCGGTATTTTGCTTTAAGCAGTCTTGCAGTGTTGAAACTTGATGCTGCCTCTATTCCGTGTTTCTCCAAAAAGAACAAAAGCCTCGGACTTTTAAATCTGCGCTGCCATCTGATTCTTCATACAAAGGCGTGCGACCAAACCTGACAGTTGTACAAGAGTCGAATTTCCTTCCACAATACGGACGTGGGTCATTCCAATCTCCTAAAAACAAGCTATGTTAAATACAAATTTTTAATTGTTCTGTAAAAGGAAACGTAACCACGCGTGACTCTGACTCATGCATCTACGTAACTTTATAATCACTACGCAACTACGCTTTCGTGTCTCGTTAACCAAATTCAGAAGAAAACTGATGCGGTTTCAGAGTACGCTGAAAACTTGCTGTATTTACCGTAAATTGAAAAGTTAACGAAAATTTACCGTACCGTACTACATGACAATTTTTTTTTAATTTTTCATATTATACATGCAGGTTTCGTGCAGAAATACGGTAGTATTGACCGATTTTTTGGGATACTTTGAAACCCCATGAAAGACAAAAGCACTTCACAAATTGTTGCTCGAAACTCTACATAAGAATTGCAACTATTCTCCCTCCAACAGCATTGAAACAAAAAAGCATTACAATCTAAGATCATGTAACTCTCTACCATAAGAGCATATAATTGGTACGGACTTGTAAAAGACGAACCCACCTTAATAAACTCCATCTTCAGGTACTCGGGTAGATCTGCTCCCTTGCACACGCGGAACATGTTGGACATGATGTCTTCGGGTGAATAACCCCACCTAAACATATATCCATAAGAACAGAACACCTACTGCGCACATGGTTAGGTATCAAAATAAAAAATCTGTTGCACACCGCTAAGACGATATTTCAATGTTGGAAAGGACTGCTGGTTGTTGGTGCCGGTAGCGTAACGGTATACGCATTGGCCTGGATAGCCGAAGCTTCGACACTTCGACCCCCCGTACGACTAAAACCCCAGTTTTTCATTTGCAAACAAAATTCATAACACGAAATTTTTCAAACGACTAGTTATAACTTCAGTACAGACTACAAAACTACCGTAATACCACTCACCTATACAAGTTGTGAATTGTGGAACTCGCCTCTCGCATCCTACCCTCCACACAACGGTTCAACATGTCGAGCATGAGCTGTGGATGAGGCTCATCACATACCTACAACAAGAAGCTATAAGCACATATATAGACAACTCATTGTGGCGTAGTGGTTAGATGCACATGTCCATGCAAACGTCATCGGTTCAATTCCCATCCCTGGTCCCAGGCAAGTACAACAAAAACAATAAATAATAGAGTGTTTTTTTTTACTCTTCGGGTGTAAAATAAAACATACACCAATATAACCAGAAAATAACCGTCATGAACAAGTTATTTCTGTAACTTCTGAACCTTTTACAATAATTTCCCTTTTCCTTGTTTCTTTCGATAATTCGATACTACAAAGACAGCTTCGGTAGCATCGTGTCATTTTAAAACGCACCTTAAACACATCATCGGCCGTCACTCGCTCGTAGCCAGACACGGTGCACTGGAGATTGTTTAGAGCCTGTAATGAAATATGGTGTCCAATAACCCCTTCCCTTTCCTCACCGAGCATGAGAAGTATAACTAAATATGTATAGTATACATAACCAAAACAACTAAAACGTTTCTATTGTTCCTATCAGTTGATATCTGAAGATCTACTTCCGCTCGAATGGAACATTCCGCTCGAACATACATCTGAGATTGAGAAATGCACACAAATTTATAATAAAATCACCTGTCTCATATCTCCCTGTGCGGTGAATAGGATCGCTTCAAGTCCTTCATTATCGTAGTCGACCTAGAAGCCGACGGATTACTCTGTTTCCCAAAGTGTAGTTCCCAACAACTACAAAAATAATAATAATAAGATAACCTAGATCCAACAATCCAACCACAAACGTCATCAAAAATATACACGCGATCAACATTTCGTGGATCCCTACAAGCATGTAATTGAAGAATATAACAGTGACAAAAATTGTTGTCAATCAATATGTACTGTACATTTTAGATAACGGTTGTGATGATTAATCCCAATTAGGATATATCATATATATTCTAATTATAATATAGAATCAACAAAAAAAGGAGACTTCTCCAAGACTTAAAGCGAAGAAACGGTCGACTTGTGACTTGCGAAACGGTCGAACAAAATAAATGAAGTATAAAAAACCGGATGTTATACCTCTTTAAAAGAAAACGTGCATATCACAAAAACTCACCTTTTCCATCTTGCACACATCCTGTAGTCGGACAAGCATTTGCACGTCGGACAATTTGCTGTATCGAATGATGGCACAGCGAGACTGAATCGGCTCTGAATGAAAAAAAAAGTTGGTTATATAGTTCGCAGATACGCGTTAGACGACACATCGCCGGTCAAATCACTCAAATTCACTGCATCTGCATCAATGTAAGTCAACAATTTAACCAAATACACATATTCCCTATACCCCCAGTCCCAGTAGTAGCTCGTATGCATATGACCGGGTACCGTAATTGTACAAACATTAATTATTGTTAAAACTACAATAAACTCTTCAATATTCAATGTTTGACCAATAATCCAATAAACTATAGTATCAATGATAACTCACCAATAATCTTCTCGCTAATATTGCATGCGAGCGCGAAGCGCGTCGTCTTACTATAAATCTCCATAGTCCTGCGCAGTGCCTGCTGTGCTCCTTCAGTCATCGAGTCGGCCTCATCCAGGATGATAATCTACAAATATAATCATTATCATCCTGAGGCCATATTCACCCCTTCATTCCCCATGGGGAATTCCCCGTATTTTTCTTTGCCTTTCTCACATTATAAGGCTATTTTCTGTTTCCCCGAGGGGATCGGAGTGGTGAATATGGCCTCTGGACATCATTATCAAGTTACTTTCTTGGATATCATAAGGATAATAATGATATCTAGACAACCACATAGAAGTTAAATAGAAAATGCAGGCGCATGACGTTCGAAACAACATCCGCTCAAAAACTGACCAAATCTACCCAAATATGATTAAAAATTCGTTAACCAATTAGAACTAGAACCGCACAATATTAAAACATGTTGCACAACTATGGACTAGGTATAATGCGTATAATCATAAATTCCACTCCCCGAACTGCTGGGGGAATTTGTATTCACTACTGACGCCCCCAACTACATCAAAAGATAAATTAAAGATAAAGAGTACCGGGCTGTATCGACCGAATCCGCAACGGTGCACCGGGGTCCAGTTCACCACATCAAAAGCGCACATAAGTTATTAGGACACTCTTGCTTTGTTTGCTAATAAAAATATTAAAGTATCAGACAGCGACAAATAAGTACCTTATGTTTCCCTTCTGGCAGCGACACCTTAGTTTGGGCAAAGTTTTTGATCTTGTTTCGGACCACATCGATACCTCTGGAAAGAAGCAATTCTATTTTGTCTGTCATACTACCATCATCAAATATTTCGCTAAGCTGGTAAAATAAGAACATAAGCAAGAGTGCTACAAAAAAAGAACAACTACAAACTACAAACATAAAATTCAGAAACCTGACACCGCTTTGTCATCTGCCTACTTCCAAAGATTAAAAAAAAACAGTAAATCCCTCAAATAATTCAATACCTGTCATCCGACGCGTTAAGCTCAAGGCACGCCTGTTTGAGCTGCGGACCAAGAAGTTCCCGTGCTAGAGCCCAAATTGAAGTAGTCTTACCGCAGCCAGGAGGACCCTAAACTATTTATATTAGGGAATTAGCCGTCCTGCTTCCTGGCTAATGGAACTTGGAACCTCCAAGAGGGAACTGAACTGAGTGATGGTGAAGTGAACTTAGCCACCAAATTAATCAATATCAATCATGTGCGTAACCGCCGCCCCCCGCTGATGATGGGCCTGCACAGAATCCAGAAAGTTTCATCATGTATTCTAATAATAAGCATTATTTAGGTATTTCGTTTCGCGAAATTCCCATCCTTTTTGAATAAAGTACTAAAATAAAATCTAATACACAACCATAACCCACCGAGATGACAATGTGCGGCACGTTTCCACTCTTCGCGAACACTTTGAACCGTTCAATTGTGCTTTCATTTCCCACGATTTCGCCCAGTGTTTGCGGCCGGTACTTCTCAACCCTGAAACCAACTGAAGCATTGAAACCAAGAAATATGTTATATCAAACCTTACAATAATCATGAATTATAATTCTTCAAGCAACGAAAGCGTCACATTTCACATTTATATTGTGGAATGAAACCTAGAACTATGCTATATAAAGCGAAGGGAGAGGAAAACGAGATAAAACAGTAAATACCCAGCTGTGATCCGGAAGCAAACTAACAACTTGGCGTTTCACAACTAACGTTCTTATGGCCAAATGGCCTATCCACAATAAGAAAGGAACCATGGAAGAAAAGGCCACAAAAATTCAAATACGGTCAAGCACTTCTCGCTATTATTACCTATCCTAGTGTCCAAAAAAATGCAAAGTGATACATAACACAAAATACAACTTACCATGGTGCTAATTCGTGCCTCGTTGCTTTAGACATCACACGCTCACGTAGGATTCCTAAAAATAAAAATAAATAATTAAAAAAAATTGCGATTATTTACCTTTGAGGCAAGGTAAGGTAAACATAACAAAATGTAAAAACGCTCAAAATATATACAAAGTGCATTTAACACTGAATCAACATACATAAGATAACGAGAACTAAATTTAAGAAAAAAATATTTTTTTTACACAAAAGCCAATCAAACAAACTTATCCACAATATAGGGATTCACGAACACTGTACAAACTACAAACTTTTCTGTGACTTAGAAAAGAGAAATAGTTACATGTAGAAACAATCTGAATTTAAACATAACTATGAAATACAGTCGTAAACGAAGCGAATGTATATAGTTGGAAGTATACAATGGACAATTAAGCAAAGACTAGCGTAGCGAAGAGAGATAAAACTTGAAATTTACTTCTAATACGGACCTATAACATATTCCAAACCCTGAATGTACTACGTACTATATATGCCATGGTGGATGATCGTATGTGCGGGAGCGCGAAAATAGACTTATAGCAAAGAAAAGAACTTATATGTGAATTGTGAAAAAAATAAAAAGCTGGTGCACGTGTACGTATAAAAAACTACACATTGTAAGTAAGTGAATAAAAAAAATGCTTATAAATAAACCCCAGTATGCCAGCTACCGGAACTACCTTAGTATAAGCCAAGTACATGTTTATAATCAATAGGCTCAAGAAAGTTAACACATCTGATCTGATAAAGTACATCGCAAATATATACAATATAAACTACGAACTACGATACAAAATAAAAAACGTTAAGCAAACCCATATCCGAGCAGACATCCAGCAGTAAATCCACCCAGAAGATAGGCATTATCTCCCATAAAACTCGTCACGTCGTCCGTTGCGGACTCGACGGCCGATTTGCCTGAAAATTTAATGGATATCATTTTATCTCATTTAGGGAGCATTCGAGATGGACATTTCCGGAAAAGAAAAAGAAAACTTTTGGTTCGAGATGGATTTCACCAGAAAAGAATGCAATTGCCACGCACACACATACAAATGATCGATTGATTTTATGCATTTTCGACAATTATTTTGCGTGTATTATTTTTTTTCTCGGTGTCCATCTCGAACCACTTTTTTCTTTTCTTTTCCGGAAAATGTCCATCTCGAATGCGCCCTAAACTACATATATGGGAGACTACTGAACACAAACATACACATGTGTTCATCAGGCTGTCCAAAGACACTACGCATCCCACCTTCTGACCTTCACAGTGCAACCTAGCCGCTAGCTAGCCCGGACCCATGTCCATTTGTTAGCACTTATGTTAGCGTTATGAAATGAAAAATCTTCATATAACTTGAACAAACAATGACTTTAATATAACACGTTGTGTACCCCCTCAGAGAGAAATTCACTTGAGGGAACTAATCAAAGGACAAGCGTTTTTTCTTGGCCCATTACAACAGCTGATAAAATGGCACAATTGCATCCCACACACACACACATACACAAACGCGCGCGTGTGTGTGGGATGCAATTGCACACACACATAACAGTCCGAAAGTAAAACCAACCATATAACTCCCGCTCAATTTTCCTCGTTAGATCCTTGACGTCCTTTTCGAACTTCGTTCTGTTCAATTTAATGTAGCCTCGGTGTTCAGCAAAAGTGAAGAAAATCACGGAGACTCCCAGCAGGCTTGCAACAGCTTTTGAGCCTTTGGTGAAGATATAACCTAAAAATGAGAACAAAACTATTGAGACTAGACCCGGAAACGAATTTTTTTTAGATAAAGCAGAGGAAGACTTAAAGTGAAATACCCGCCGGTTTTTGAAACACATCGTGGACAGATGAATTCTTACGTACTTTAAAGTTTCTCGAATTTAGCTCGGTTTTTATTCTAATTTATGTTCATTCGCATAAGATGCATACGAATGTTGGTGTATTCGATGTGTTTCAGAAACCGGCTAGTGCTTCGCTTTAACCGGCAATAATACAAGTCGCCATTCGCCTCCAGCATTTGAGAGGGATAAGTAATAACAATCTCTTATCCATAATACTTCACACGAACATTCATGACGCTTTCACTAATATTAGGTTCCATGTTGCACCGGAAAATCAAAAAAAGGGGAAATCTAGCAATCAAGTGCGCACTTCAAAAATCGCCCGTCATACTGCTTTAAACAAACAGTGAAGACCACAATCGCAAAATACCTGTAACAAGGCCAGCCCCGCTTCCGACGCCCATCTGTACGGGAGCGCTCTGCTTGTGTAGATTGTCGAGAAAGTCGGCCACGGCGCCAAGTGCACCCTTCTTCTTCCCTTTATCAATTCCGAACGCTTCCCTTACCTAAAAACACAGTAAAGTAACTTTATGTTGGGATGTTTGGATGGTTTCTCAAACGAAACATCTTGCATTCGATTTAGCCCACCTGTGGTACAAGCTCATTGACCATCTTCTTGACTTCATCTGATTTAACCATTATCCTGAACAAAGGTTTTAAGCAAATTATATAATAACAATAATAATTTAAAAACTAAAAGAAATATGAAGAGAAAGAAAAAATGCACACTCTTTTTTCGAATTGTGCAAATTCGCGCTTTCTGAAAAGTTGTTACCGTAGTTTTTAGTTAATGTACGGTATTCAGCGCGCGAAAAGGGGAAATAGTTGCGAGGACCATAACATATGCGGGCGCGCGCCCTATTAGATGCTAAAACATCTAATAACATTAATAATATAATAAAAAATCTTTGCAAAACAAATCCACTGGCAGGTTCGATTCTTTTCGAACCTGCCAGTGTATTAGATTCAATTCAACAAATCACCCCACAGTAGTTATTTAGCCACCATAAACCACTTTAAATATACAAATACTTTCCCACAGTCCTTGCATAATATTTCCGATCCATTAAATATTAAAATTTAACTACTCCGTATCTACGCGCTCTTTGCGCATTTTTCTCGCAATATGCTTTTTGTTGCAACAGTGACTCACCCCCTACTATTGCACAATATTGCATAGAAACACAAAATCCCTTGGAAAAATGAGGTATAAAGTAGTTCCAGAAACCTGTATATACATAAGAATTATACTTTAATACTCCTAGCCAAGGAATCCGACCATCTATGAATAATATTTTGGAGACCACTACTAATATTTACGAGTCGTTGACTCCTGAGGAAATGCTGCGCATGAAGGACCAAATTAAAAGTAATTTATTATATATTTGCTTTGAAACATGATGATGCCAGTGACCGTATGTGGTATGCACGAACAGCGCACAGCGCAGAGACAAGTTCTCCCAGAAATTTGTCTCTGCGTTTGTTTGCAAATTTCTGGGAAAATTTTTGTCTGCGTTTCACAGATACGAGTGATTCGTTCCTTTCTCCTACCAATGGGAGAAAGGAACGAATATGTGGGAGGCCAGTCTGTGGGAGGCTGGGACGCTGGGAGCATGCAACATGCTTGCAACTGATAATCAAGTTTTACATCGAATGAATTAATGTAATATATGCCTTACTCTTGCTCTGTATACTGTATACTGTATTCATTGAGTGCTGATTGTTTACTTTTTTTTTAGAAACCCGAGACTTTCGGATGGTATTTGTGGTGAACAGCGAACTAAAGATGTGCAAGGGAAAAATGGCGGCTCAGGTTTGGAATAAAAAAAATATTTTTAAAGCGGTATTTTCAATGTGGTTGGTGAACCTCATATTCTCGAAATGCATTCCCACCTATCATATGCAAATTGTGTTCTACTGGCGCGGAAATTTGCATATAACACACGAAAATTTTTATGATTTTCAGGTCGCTCACTGTTGTTTGGGAGTCTACAAAACACTTTTGAATAAGCCAAAGGCATCTAAAGATCTACACGATTGGGAACGCCTGGGAGCGGTGAGGAAATGAAACCTATTTTTGCATTTTCTTATTCTTGCGAACTGGTGAGTTTGCGGTATGAACTGGTGCGTATGCGGTTCTCGGAAACTTGTGCGTATGCGGTATGCTGATTGGCTTGACTTGTATGTCTTTTCGTCCTACAATATATCAGCTCATTTCTTACTGTAGATGTGCTTGTAGTTTACTGTCGCCCTTTCCTAACATTAGATTCCTTGAAGATCAATATTCAGCTTAAAATTAGCTTCAGCACAACTTACGTACCACTCCCAAAATTCGCTGGTGGCCATAACCATAATCTGTAAATTATTCAGGTAAAAATTGTTCTCAAAGGTAATGATATGGATCACCTCTATGAACTTCGTGCTTCGGCAGAAAATGAGGTACGACCTTGCATAATACTAAAAGCTACCGTAATGCCACACTCTAGATTCCTAAATTTACTTTCCCAGCTGCTAAAACACATACTATTTTAAAAACGTTGGGCTCTAAAACATTACACAGCGTTACTTTCCTAGTCAAGTTCTTGCACATTAAACTTCTTCAAACCAGTAATTAAACAATAAATTTACTTATCAAGTAAAAATACGATCAGCATCCGAAGACGGAAAACACCCAAACCACTCAAGAGCACATAATATATTTACAACCAACTTTCAAACCCCGATCGATAATTATGTAAACCATGACAACCATAACAATAAAAAAAACATTTCAGGGCTTGATAACATATCTCGTCCAGGACGCCGGCTTCACACAAGTTCCAGCTGGTTCAAGAACCGTTCTAGGTATCTTCGGTAGGGACTCCGTTGTGACAAAACTTACTCGAGGGTTGAAGCTCGTCTAGAGTCATCTACACAACTGACAACAACTCCCTGAAGGACTCTCGACTCGCGCATATATCGCGGCAGCGCCGCGCAGACATGGCGCTGAAAAGGCGACCGGCGGCAACCTCGCGGACTAAACCCGGATCTCCCGATACCACCGCACCGAATAAACATTTTCATTGCCTTTGTCTGTATTGCATTAATTCGCTTGTCCTTTCTCTTCAGCAGCTTCCAAGCATATAATCCACAAACTGCATATTTTTGTTTCTCTGTAAACTTACATTACGGCGCTTTCCTTGTATTTCTCTACCACTGTACATTCTCTTTTACCTACAAACAGGTAGTTGAACGGTTATCAACAAAGACGAGAAGAAAGATTGTCAAGAAGAGCAAGAGGATGACAGGCCGAGACAAAATATAGATAAAAAATAATAAAGACTAACTCCGGCATTTGCGCACTAGCTAATGGCGACATATGGTACACATACAGAGTGGATTCCACCAAAAACTAGAAAATGACAGTTAAAAAATAGTAAATGACAGGCCTAATAATAGCTTCGGAGTGCAAAGTTGTGTGCCGTGCAAAAAAAATATGTGGGAAATGTGGCCCCGAATCGACACTACTGAGGTAGGCACTCATCCATTCAATCTTAAAGCGAAATACCGGACGGTTTTTGAAAAAAAAAAAAACTCGAGCTAAATTAACATAAATACGTAAGAATACCTGTCCACGAGGCGTTTCAAAAACCGGACGGTATTTCGCTTTAAATGGTCAATAAAAGTGTAAAAAAAGATAAAGTGTACCGGGTTATATCAACCGAATCCGCAGAAACGGTGCACCGGGGTCCGGTTCATTTCTGAAGCCGGACGAACTGGCCTTTAAGCCAATTTTCTGGAGGGGGCGTGGCGCAGTGGCAAGCGCCTTGTTCCACGCCACCGGTCGCTGGTTCGAGCCCGGCCCGGAACCCCTTCACCTCACCAAAGGTGTGAAAGTTGGTAGCTGGGTAAAACCGGCGGAGATAAAATGGTCAATAGTTAGTGAAAAAAGAAGATCATACGAGGGCGGCGACGTTACTTCAATGAGATAATAAAACACAGCTCATTGTCAGTGAATTAGTGGATATGTTCAATAAAGTATATTTATTATATTATTATTATTATTGTTATTATTATTAATTATTATATTATTATTATACACGGTAAACAAAGTATTACTATACAAAAAGAGATAAATATGCCCTCTAATGATAATATCTACTGGAAAATAACGCAAAACATTGGTGATTACTGAGAGTAAAACATACAAAGTGAAAGGGAGGGAAATTAAAAGCAAAACAAAACTTTGTTATAAAAAAAAAGTCCGCGGCTAAGGCAAGGGTGCAGTACAAAATTTAATTTTAAAGGGAATATGTATGCCCTTTTTGAAGTTAAGCTGTATTAATAGAATGTGTGTTCCTCATTAAGGAAACAACAACAAAAATTGTTAAAAGTTTCCCATTTAAAAGAAAATGATTTTCATTCACCTTTTCCATAGTAAACGCGTTTACTGACACCCTGGCTTACACGGCAGTTCTGATGGAGCAAAAATTTAGCATATTTGTGCATACATCGGCATATAGCATGCAACAGCGACATATTTGCATGCAAATGAGAATATTCGAATTTACATATTCAGTCGCCTACTTAAATTCATGTCTGGTGTGGAAACTCTAGTTTCGCAGTTGTTTTGCTCATTTTGAGTGCCTACGAACAACTACTACAAACTACAATCAGATTCTTATAAACACCCGAAAATTTATGAATTTACGACTAGTAAAGACTCATGAGTCATGAGACGTTCATTAGGACATTCAAAACGGAGTATTTGGGTATTGTAATAGAAAATCGGCAATTCGATAGAATAATACACATCTGACGCTGACTGGATTGATGCTAATCAAACAATATTAATATAGAGTATAAATATGGGCTTTTTATACAGTAAAACATTATTAGTACACATAATTGCACTCGTATGGTTATAGGTTACAACAACGCACTAGATCTGGATCCAAAATCTGCTTTACAAATGTTTACAAGCATCAATGAATATCTGCAAAAAATGAAGAAGAAATAATACTTTGTTTCTAATAATTTCTTGTTCAAAGTTAGCCGAATTTCTAAATCCATAAATTACAAAAAGCTGTAGGATTAGAATAAACCATAAAATCTAGTACACATTTCAACTTCCAACACACTTTCTCTAGAATTGTCATAAAAATGGGTCAGTCATACAAAAGAACGTATACAATCACTAAGGAAACTTGGCCGGTGCGCGGCCTACACTGGGCCCGAAAAAGGTGGGCCGCCTACACCTCGCCCATAAGCACATACCCGATACACCTCGCCCCAACCGCCCATCGGAAAGTAGCTCGAGAGACACAGAATAGGTGGGCGGATGGTGGGGCCCGGTGTAGGCGAATTAAAATACACACGAAAGTTGAAGTTCGCCATAGTCAGGTCCAAACTGGGCCGGTGCGTCGCCCACACCAGGCCCGAAATGGGTGGGCCGCCACATTTGGGCCCACCCGTTTTTTGCGGGCCGCGCACCGGCCAAAGTTTCACATTGATAGTAACAACATTTCAACATTTTCATCATATGCCGCCAGAAGGCAAGTCTCAACTACACTAACACCATATAACGTGGTACTTTTCTGCTGGCAGCTCATGTTAGCTTCCTTATTCTATACATACCTACCTTCAACAAAAAAACTCGCGAAGACGGTGCGCACATCATATGTAATGCGCGGTAAGGTGTGCAATTACAATTCGCGCAAATGCCGCACAAATGGGTCAAAATGCGCCGCAAGCATTAAACCGTTTCGCACACCCTAGATCTAGGTGGTATTGTGTGTGCAACACACCGCCGCCTGTTTTGCAGGGCGGGCTCGCGCGCGACCTGTCAGTTTAACGATTATTATTAAACAATACACTAACCTTCACCATTGTGTATATCTACACAAACAACTTTTATTTAAAAAATATAACTAACCCGTAATACAGAAGATTAGCACCTGTGATCAAACTACCCGCAAAGTTCAAAAGTAAAAATAATAAATCAAACGTCGTAATGAATCAAGAAGATGCAAGACCATAATTACACGGTGCAAACATCGTAAAAAAATATGGGAAAAATCGGGGGGGTGGGGGGGGGGGGGGGGGGGGGGGGGGGGGGGGGGGGGGGGGGTGGGGTGGGGGGGGGGGGGGGGGGGGGGGGGGGGGGGGGGGGGGGGGGGGGGGGGGGGGGGGGGGGGGGGAAGATAAAAGACCATAATTACACTTGTATTAGTGGAAGTCAAAATCCCTTAAATTAACAGTTAAATAGTTGGGACAATCTTACAATGGGCACCATAGTAAAAGTCATGAAAAACTCCCTTAGTTTCATGCATAATGATAGAAACTTTCGACACTCGTAAGGACAATACTCTATATACACACGATTGGTTGATTAGTCTTAAGGGCGAGGGATGGGTCTTTGTGGAATTAAAAAGTCATAAAAAGTTTAAAACATTGCAAATTAATCTAATGCGGGAACACGTTCACAGCTCTACGCGTGTTTGGTATGGAGTGGTGTGGGTTGTTCAATATAAATTAGGAATATTCAGGACCTGTCCTGTATATCTTCATATAAACTACAAAACTGGGCCAATTCACAGAATAAAAAAAAACTACGAGGGAGTATGGGTATGTATGGGGTTGGGTGCTATATGCGTTCGCAATATAAATTTTCAAGCAATCCTATATCATAGTTCAATCAGTGGGACTGAATGTAATGACCTCGCTAACTCTAGAAAATCACTGTATTTCTCTTGCAAAAAAAACAGTCCCTAAACATTCGCAAAAACACGGAACAATCATAAGTCGCGAAGATTTCACAAGTAATGAAGAAAATAAAACTGGTGGAATATCGTAGAAAACAATGTGGCGGCAGTGGACTCGACAGCATAACAAAATGAATTCAATCATTATAGAGACCAGCACCAGACAGGGCAAGTTTGGCTTGGTTCAAGCATAGTCCAGCCAAAACGAGCCCAAATTAACATAAGTGAAAAAAATTGCATACCTACGGGTCATTTTCTGTAGATCGATATTTGGGTGTTAATGGTGATGTGCCAGGCCAGGCCAAGTCACAAAAACGTAAAACGTATAACGGCTTGGACCACTAATGCACTAAGACCGGGACAATGTTTGTGAAGTGCACAATATGGGCAAACTACAGGGCACTGCGTAAGTATATACATTAGGGCAAACTACAGGCAGTCAGTATGTAAATATATACATTATGTATAATTGTATAACAAGGATGCAAACTGAAATAAATCCGACAAGACGCAAGAAAGTGGAATGAAAAATGAATGAATATATACAAAGAGGTCAGGAAGTAAGATAACCGTTCAATACCCGTACGCGTACCTAAATCAATATACCTGTTAAGTTGCTTAAGTGAGCTAATCTGAATGTGATAAAGTGTACATTACATGCAAATGCTCCGTAATCTCACGTAGGGACTTATACTTAATGCTATAATTTATTCTTTCTTAAATCATGAAAAAGCATTATTAAACGCAAAGGTCAAAACACAATAATAAAACAAATGAGACAAACTACAAATTGCCTTAAAAATACAACTTTTTCACTAACCATAATAAACTCATTGGAAAAAAGCCGCACATACCTTTCTCCCTAATTATATATCAAGGAATAGTTTACACACTCCGAATCTGAGATTCTTTTGCTAATTAAACGAGACAATTTCATTTCTGGACATTTCACTTACCCCCCACACACGTAAATGGGTAAAATATTTACAACAAAGAACAAACAGTGGAAAAGTAAAAGTAAAAACAACAATAAATATATAAACGCATTATCAAAGTAAACCTTGTTTAACTTCTTTTTCTTTTGCTTATGGTTCAAAAGTATAAAACGTTTGCGAATGGAAGGAGTGTCGGTATATATTCTCATAAATCACAAAACTACTAAAAAGGGGTACTATTGTTTGTAGTTCAATCAATCCAACCACAATCACAAACTACAGACTCCAAAAATAAATCAGATGATTTGATTGTAGGTAAATTCTCGGGGGCTCACCGTACCAGTCGTCTCTCAACGAGAGAGTAGAGACAGCGAGAGACCAATCCTTGTAGAAGTACGGTAGCTGGAGTGGTTTACAAACCAATGCTCCCCAATGGTGAGAACGAAGTAATTGAGAAAGGAGCATGGAGCCGAGTTAATGGATTTCCGCCAGGTTCAGGAAAACCTTTTCGAGGTTGACGCCGATGCGCACGCCACTCCACACTTTTCTAAAATACATAGGAGATAAAATAAATAAAGCGTGACCGATAAATAATAGTATTGGACGAGGACGAGCGGGAATAAAACCCTTTTTTCTCGGATTACCAACAAACCACCCACGTAGTTAAATATAATAAGTAATCAATTCCACCTACGTAGTTAAATACAATAAGTAATCAATACTACCCACGTAGTTAAATACAACAAAATGGGGATGGGGAACAAGCTACATCTACGAACTCGGGTATAAATCGGTGTACACATGAGTCACTTTCATTTGACTTACATAGGAATCCCGCTCCAATGTTTCACTCAAAGCATAAGATTGTAATTAACTCTGCTCAATGTTGTAGTTACCAATGCATCATTCGGGAAGATAGTGATTTAACCCCCACAGATTTACGCCCAGAAACAAGTAAAACAAACAAAATGCATAAAATACTCACCCATTATATTTTATCATAAAATTCTTGGCTTTGTCGTGTTCGACGAAAATCACCGACACAACGCCCGGATCATGTTGCCAACATTTCTAAAATAAATTATTCAAACGGCTGTCTTCTACATTGGGGACAACAACTGATAGATATAAAAATAAAAACTCCTCAAAACGTCACTTAGTTAGCAAAACGATGCAAAAATAATTTAGTTAGTGCGTAAAGTGAATGCCAGGTACACCAAGTTTAAAAAAATGAATTATGAACTATGACAACACCCCTGTTTGATGCATACCATAAACCCACAGAACAATAGAAAACAAGAAACGTACCCGAATTTCGCCAAGCTCCGTGCTACATTGTTTCACTTTTTCCAAAGCGGCGGGCAGGTGCTGCACGTTGGTAACGCGGACGGCCAAATACGCCTAAAATGGAATGAACATACAGAAACAAGAAGGAAAGCTTACTTTTCGTAGGATCAGCTTTCGTCAGTGTGACCAAATGACCGTCGGTAACCGGTCGCCAAATGGTCTCCATTTCCATTACCCCACTACCCAAAGAACTACTACTTCCTACAAAGCATTTACGCCAAAAGCGGACATTCGAGTTTCATATTCATGAATTCCGAGCTTATTTTTTCTCGGAATGAAATCACAATGTGCACAAATATTCGCTTTCAACAAGTGACCTTAGCTTTGCTTGATGTGGAGCTGGATGAAGTGTGCTTCACATTTGAATACTGATCATCGTCATTATATCGTCTCTGTTGTTGGTGGCTTGATCTCTCCTAATAACAAGTATTATACTCGGTGATCAAAAAAATGTGTGATGATGCATTGTGAATGAGGCGAGCACAGACCAACAGTACAGTTCTATCGGAGAGTTCCCTGTTTCCCACTTAACCGATTTTGCACTCAAAAAACACGCTCTTGAAGAAAACTGAACCAAGTGCTACTTCGCAACGCAAAACGGAAAGCGTAGTGTAGGCTAGAGTCATTAGTGCACCGAGGCAGTCCGGCTGACTACCCAAGCGAAAAAAAATCAAACCTCGAAAAGGAAACAGATGCTCATTTTCAAAATTATTTCAATCCTCACCCTGGTCTTGGTCGACCGTCCCGATCCAGTATCTCCTCTACTTCCGTCGTCACGACTTCTTTCCGAACGACTTTGGTCAGACCTTCGAGATGATTCATCACTAAAATTAAAATACTACATTGTCCTATTTCTGATATCTTAAACCGTCGTAAGGAAATCACACCTATCGGATACTACCTCATCTTACCGTACCTAAGGACACGGTAAGTGTTTAAAAACTCTATTTTGTGAAATTGATGAATTGATCTGTTTTGCTTACCAGGCGTTCATAGTATTGCACCCCCCCCCCCTCTTACAGTACCCATCGGGGCTTCCCGCAAATTAAAATCACAATCGAAATTTCACATATTCCACATTTCACAACCAACAACTAACCGTCTGGAAGTGGAACTGCCGCCCGTTCGGCTGCTGTGCTTCTTCTTCAGCACCTCTTCCCGTTGTCTCTTTTGTTCTTCAACTTTCTTCATGTAGTCTTGATCGAGTCCCAGAGCCTTAGCGCTCTCGATGGTGTCCTGAAAAAGAAGTATGTAAAACTGATCAAAGAAAAACCACATTGCGGCAAAGCGATACAAATCTTTCCTATACAACATTGAAAAAAAAACGCGTTCACCCATCGCTGTTAAGCCAAATAAATTAGATGCGTGCATGCGAGAAAGGCGTGCTTGAATAAAATGCCCTTTATTTTAACAGCAAGACAAGAATCACGAGTGCAGTCATCTGGCTCGAGCCTACAAACTACAAGCCAACCACAAAGCTCTATGGTAGTTTAGAACAAGATACACAAACAAGGCGAAGAATTAATACAAACCTCCTTCGGGTCACGCCTCCTTTCTCTTGATCGGTCTCTGTAGCTTTCTCGGGGAGCCCCACGGTCACCACCTCTGGAAAGCACATACGTTTGTTTTAACCAGCATTTGGCTAGGATTTAACCATGTTGATAAACAATAAATTGAAAATAGACTAACACAGCCTCAGAAAAAAACTACTTAAAATGCTAAACAAACTAGTCTAGTGCAGACCGCAGAGTCAACCACTATAACAACATGGTATACCCACTTGATAATAATTAATAGTAAGCACGCCTGCACGTCGATAAAAGTCATGAGCTCAAAAGAGCACAATCCAAATCTACAAACTCCAACCTGTACACTCCTCCTCGTCCCCTCTGTCCTCGACCTCTTCCGCGTGAGCCATCACCGCGTCCGCGTTTCCGTCCGCGGCCGCCGTTATCGCGGTTGCGTCGTCGCGGTGATCGCGATCTGCTTCTTGAACGGGATCGTGAGCGGGAACTGTAATAAAATAAATTACAAAGTCATACAGCATACAAAACAACATAAATCCAACAAACAGAAATTGCACCACCCATCACGATCGCCAAAACTCGAATTGCGATTATTTTCTTGATTTCTTGCTCATTTAAGACCAGTTTGAGGGCAGGGATATCGGGCATACCACAATTACCAAGCAAAAAATTTTTTTCAGCTCCTTAGCGTTTAGCAAGCAAATCGCGGAATTGCTTGCCGACTGGCTTAGGCCGTTCTTCAACAAGAAATGGATTGTGAGAATGAAATCAAACCGCAAAGGAATGTGGCTTACCTATACGATGACCGTGAACCCGTTGTATAACTCGAGTACGAACTGTAAGAGCTGCTCCTGTGACGGCTCCTGCTCCTCTTCCTCGAAGTGGTCGAAACAGTGCCAAGAAACTGGGCGACAGCTTGGTCCCAGTGAGCACCGGCTAAAAGTGAAACATGGATAATTGAACGTTTCAACAAATCACAAAGGACTCCCCGAATTCGAATAAAAGTAGTACTCAATATTTCCGCTTTAGGAGCATAGGCGCTTCACGTTGGTGGTTGGCGCTGGGTGCTACAGACAGTTATAACAAATAATATGCTACACTTAAGGCAATTGGGATCACAAAAAAAACTATTACACGATTACGCAGTTATAAAAATCATATACTCTCAAGAAAAAATAGGCACACTAAAGCAAAAAGGAGCGAAAATAATTGAATGATAACCTACACTCCTTCATACAGACACTGAGTTTTATTTTTGATTAAAAAGATGGACCGCAGAATTCAAAAACGTACGTGCCCCCGCTCCTGGCGGCATCATTCCCATTCCTCCGGGCATTCCCATACCAGGGGGTGCTCCTCCGGGAGGTGGCATACCACGTCCGCCGGGAGGCATTCCCATCGCCATCGACATTCCTAAATTGGACTACAGTTAATTATTATTACTATTCGACTCTGCTCTTCAAACATAATAGACTAACTACAAACTACAACTAAACTAAGTGACAATATCACAAATCACAGTCATGTCATCTTGTTGAACAGTTGAACCAACATTCACATCCAACCTGGTCTAAAGTCTAGACCAATCTGGTGGTTGTTGTTCTTTACATTTTTATTATTACTTACAGTAATCTCTAATTTCTAGTGGAAGGAAAAGTTGCGCAATTTCATTTACGCTCAGGTTTACGTCTGAAACAGACCTCCCAAATTTTCAACAAAGACTAATTAGCCTATTAGCCCACCTCCAATTGGTGGTTGTCCTCCTAGTGTAGGCGGTGGTCCGCTCATCGGAGGCATCATTCCAAGAGGTGCTAAATTAAATACGTTTCAACTCGAATTTCGAATTCAGAAAAATCCCAAAACTTCGGCAACGGAACCATTTCCAAAGTGATGGCACTCAGCCACTTTTCATTTTTGCATAATTTTCCATAAAGTCGAGTTACAACCCCTTGTTAACTTGCTACGTGTTGTGTGAAACATTCAGCGATTCAGCCGTGATATTAATGTTAGCCCAAGGACTGCCGGGCTACCGGCAAACCAGGACAAAAACACACAAAGAAAAACATAATTACTTGATCAATCAAGTAAATTAAGAGTACGTAGGAAAAAGTATTTTTTACTGAACCAACCATTTGGAGGAGGCATTCCCGGGGCTCCCAATGGGGCATTGGATCCAGGTCCCGCGGGTTTGAAATTCGGGTTGATCAGTATCTTTTGTCCTCGGCCTACTCCACCAATGTTCTGAAATCAGTTGCTTATAAATATTCAAATATTTATAACACTTAGTATTGTACCTAGTTTCAAAAAATTTGCTTGCCGGATGGGCACCAAATTTGCATAGGATGCATAGGAAATGCGTATCATATGCAAATTTCAGAAAATAGGGTGCAATACGGCTTTAAAATGTGTGCATCAATATGATGAACGGTATTCAGGAACGAGACAAAAGATATTCGGTAATGTAAGATCTTTTTGTGAGGTCAAAGGAGTTGTTTTTTTTTAAAACAAACTGCATACCAAATAAAATAATAATTAAGAGCTAGGAGCCCAGCAACACAAAAAAAAAGAGTTCTAAGGATGAATCTAATAAACGTATAAATTGATAGTTATATAAATAGAAGAATAGAGTTCTTTTCCCTCACCTCCGGCTCATCAATCTTCATATTCAAAAGTGAGGGTAGGCCCCTTCCCTGTGGTTTCTGATCTCCATGTCCTCCGCCCATCATTCGTTGCTGGAAGGGTTGCTGGGGTGGTGGACCTCCTGGGCCTGAACCTGGTGGTCCTCCAGGACCTAGGCCCATTCCTCCAGGTGGTCCTCCCGGCCCCATCATACCTCCGCGCCCGGGAGGCCCAGTCATCATGCCTCGGCCTGGGCCACCAGGGCCCATCATCATGCCTCCGCGGGGTGGGCCGCCAGGACCTGAATTTCGAATTGCAAGAAAAGTTTCATTCTTATTCATATTCCATTGCAATTTTGAATCTCAAACAAAATCCAGCATAGAACAAAGCAACATAAACCTTTACCAAACACTTGATTTTTTCCCACATCATAATGACGGAATACGGAATTCAATCCAAAAAAAACCAACACATGAACACTGGCAACAGCAAGTTTTTCATTTGTTTGCGCCATCACTACCAGAGAGCTAAGCTCACCTGCACCTCCCATTCCAAAAGGCGGGCCTCCTGGTCTAGGTCCCATCGGGCCGCCTCGTCCCATTGGGGGACCCATCATCATCGGTCCTCCTCCTCTATTGCCCATCATGGGTGGTCCTCCGGGGCCCATCATACCACCACGGCCACGCATCATTCCGGGTGGACCGCCCATCATACCCATCGGACCGCCGGGACCTCCCTGAAAATTAAATCAATAACGTTTAATGTTAAACATTAATCCAAGAAAACATCCAGGTGCATAATTGCAAATTGCATTTGCATACGCACAAATCCGAATAAAAAAAAACTAATATGAAAACCAAGTGTTTCAGCGGTAATAAATTACCAGTGTGGTACTAAGCTATTTGCTTGCAACAGCGTAAGGTCGCTAAAGGTAAAAGTAAGTAAACGGTATCGATAACAATGCTTGGTCTGAAGTCCGAAATAACTGTCTGGCGCTTAAATCAAGGTGTCTTTGGAAACTTTGGTTTCAGTAAAACATAAGACAAAAATCCCCTATCATTGATCCCCTATCATTGATCCTCCAGGTCCAAGTCACACACTACACATCCCAGGATTCACAGACGACAAAACTCTGTAAACGAAATTAATAACAAATGCCTAACGCTAATTACGGGAAATGCAAAAGCCCCTCACCATTGGTCCTCCGGGACCAGGACCAAATCCACCTCGCGTCATCATCGGACCGCCACGGCCACCGCGCATCAACATTGAAGAATTGTTGCCTCTGAAAGAAAAACACCTTATTTTACTCTCCTAGATTATTCTTATTAATTATTAATAATAACAATAATTATCATCATTATTGCCATTAAATGCAAGAAATTAGGTAAAATAAAAATGGAGAAAGCAGCTGGGCTGCACTGTTGATACTGAATACTGACTCACTCATATAGACTTCAAACTTCAAACGATACCTATCAATATTATGAGATACGCCTGTTGGAATTACCTTACCAATAATAAATATTAATGAGACTAATAATAATAATAATATGAATTTTCAAATCCAATTATTAAGCCTAGCCTACAAGTACAAACGAAACCACATCTTCCCGCCCCACCGAGAGTGAGATCTGTACTATAAATTTTCAAAACGTATTGCTACACTACTACACATTTACAAATTAAAATTTACAAAGTAACTTTAGATAAGCCGCCAATTGCTACATGAATAAAATTACTAATTATAAAAACCCAAACTCCAAACACACCTAAAGGTATAATTTCCTCGGTTTCCTCCAAATTGATACCCGGTTCCTCCTCGGCCACCTCTGTTGTATGAATTTGTATTCGTGTTCTCATTCGCTCCTTGCTTTTGTTGTGTTTGTGACTGAAAGAGAAAGTTGAGAAAGCGTTTTAACATTGATAGATATTGATTATCACTATATATACTTAATTATTTTCCAAATTGAAATTTGAAGGGCTTACAGGCGGGACTGTACGTTTGCATAGTTTCCCAGTTTCAACCTTTCAAGACACACGATGGGTAAAGGTTGCACTCGCTTTCAGTTTTTACTCTAACCTAAGACCTAACCGTTTAAAATTTACGTCATGAAGAAGTGCCACGTGGCACGATAAAACAAAATATTCCGATGTGTACGCCAGCACGACACACCATTCACACCAAATTTCGAAAATTGGAATCAAAGAAAGCTTACACTAGGTGAGTTATTGCTAGCGCTGCTCGCTCGTTCCGATGTAAACTTTGACGTTCTCTCTACCTTTTCTTCATCTTCTTCGTAGTCCAACTCAAGAGCATCTTCCTAAAAAGATTTATAGGATAATGGAAAAACTTAGGAACCGATAAAGAAGGATGTGGATGGAATATGATGAGGTGCAAATATTAAATATTTATTAACACATTAAAATGTGTGCATCAATATGATGAAAGATATTCATCAACAATTGAATGGCCACAGCTTTAATTATCTTGAAAAAGTTAATATCTTTACTTTAGAGTAGCGGCACTTGTAGCAGGAAGATAAGGTACATTCTACTCAAATACAATATACATTTTAATTTCTTCCGGAGAGTGCCTAAAGCAATCCTGTGCGCCACTTTATTCACAGACGTATGCACAGCAGCTACACTTACACACTCCTCATTGCAATAACATTCATTCATCTTGTTAGTATGGGATGTTTTTATGCGCATTTCCATCTTAGTGTTGCTTTTTGATTATATGTTATTTATGTAATCAATAAACCTTGATTATATCATTGAAAAAAACTAACTATGGTTTCTCGTTTGGTTGTGGCACCCACAGACCCCGCTAACAAATCGCCACCGCCTGAGTGTTCCTCGCCTAACAATGCGTCCTCGTCCAGTTCCAAGTCCTAAAACATATATTTTCATACGTTGGGGTTGAAACGCTGAAGGCGCGTTCGAGATCGGCGGAAAAAACATGCTACTTTTCCGTGTATAGAAATAGAGCGCGCAAATTGAGATACGCAGGCACGTTTTTCCATCTTCCGCCCATCTCGAACGCGCCCTAAGGACGTTTTGTTAATGTGTGTTATTTTTACAATATGAATTATCATTATTATTATAAAGATGGACAATAGGCTACCAAAAAAAAAAAAGTTCATTCCATCCATCATGGGATGATGGGATTGGAGATTCGACTAATATGACCTTGTTTCATATTTATGCTTTCGCTATCTTATGCACATACGACTTGCAGACATTCGGGGATACCTTTGAATATTCAAAGTCGGCTCCTGAGGCATTGAGAATAAGGTCCTCATCGTCTACGGACGTCATTCACCTGCAATGTAACACTGTTAGAAGTTAGAACACCATATTAGAACAAGAAGTTAGAAAGGCAACACACAAAACTAGGGGCAGAGAGACTTCGTAAGGTAAGGAATTCCGCGATCTAGTTAACTTGGCTAGAAATGGCATGACACGCCGAAATAGAAGAGAGTAGTTTCTCGGTTGAAATGGACGACATAACGAGGTCTTGACAGAACTCGAATGAGGGAGACAGGCAGTAGAGAAGTTTTATCGTAGTACGACTTACAAAGGCGGTTTTCGGAATGCCAAAGACAGGAAAGCTACAGAGACAACACTCACTTCCCGAGAAATTTATTTTGACTTCGCGAGAGCTAAAAATCATGTTTGGAACGTGAGAACGGGCTCGAACCTAACTAGGAACAAGGCTACACCATCCGCAACAGAAAGAAAGACAAAAAGGCCATGAATTCCAGTAAAAGATAGTGCAAAAAGGTCAAAAAGTTTAGTTGATTTCCAATGCCAAAATCCAAAAATTTTCAAATTTTTTTGAGCGAGTACGCAACGCAACAAAATTTCGTGCAAATTTATGTCGCGTTGGGTGGATTACGGTAAAGACGTCGCGCGTTCGAAAAATCGAGTAATGTACTTTAAAAAAGAAGTAAATAGAGTTACAGTAATATAAGGAAAAGTATAAATGAGAGTATTGAGAGATAAAGTGTATCATGTTCTTTCACTTGATAACCCCGTTTCGACCCTGATCGTATACGAGGATTTTTCTGTAGTTGGGTCTCATCAGTACGATGACCACAGCAAGAAAATGTTAATTAAAATTATTCCGCATTAAAACCATAAAAGTTTTTTTTGTGCGTGACAGAAATAACGCATTTGTTTTATTCCAGTAATTTTATACGCTTGTGACAGTCGCGAACAATTTTTTTCTGACCACAATACACAAATAACGTGAAGCGTGTGTTGAATATATAAAAAAAAGTTTGAAACCATTTTCACCAGCATCCCTCGCGTCGCTACTCATAGTCCGCACCCAACCAAACTGTGGCCAACACAGTCAAAATTCGGGTGGTGCGCGGCGAAACTCTGGCGCGAAAACTTAAAAGAAAATTTCGTCTGCCACGCCTCTCGCGCGGCGATAAGCGGGTGCACGGCGACTTCGCCCTATATTCGCCAGAATTTCGCGGAAGGGTGCACAGTACACTCGCGAGATCCTGGCGATATTCTGACGAAGACCGGGCGATGTGCGCGGCGAAATATAGGCGCATCCGATTTTTTCAGCGCACCCCATCAGAGTTTCCCATTGCACAACCTGAAGACCGAAATGGACAAGCTTTACAAGAGCCAAATGTTCCAACTAGCAAATGCACCTGATACACAGATGAAACTACGCGGTCGCTGCGCATCTATAGTGCGTTTTCTGGACGCGGCAAAAACATGGCTCACTGGTGGCGTGGTATGTGCCAAAAGATGGTGGGAAAGGTGGCACGGGAAATGTTACGTCTTTCAGTATTATCCACCACTTCCAGGTGTGAGCGTCAGAATTTTCCATTTACTCTGATTTTATTGTGTTTATTACTTGGTTTCCGGGGGAAGTCAATGTTGAATGGCCGCTCTTTCATTGTGTCAGTGGAGAATCGGGTTTGCCCGCCTTTTTGCTATCTGCCGGAATGGAACGCGTCTGAATTCTTTATATAGCAAGAGAAAGAGAGAGAGAGAAAGAGGGGGAGGGAGAGAGAGAGAGAGAGAAGCGAGAGAGAGAATGAAGAGAGGAAGAAAGAAATTCGGAAAACAGAAACATCATTTTTGATTCCTCACTTCACACTCTTGTGGCGTTTACATCAACTTGTACATCATTCACGAGTTGCTGTTCTAGGAAAATGCTTTGTCCGACAAAAAGCTCAAATAGATAGTTGGTCCTCTTGTTAGGAGCTAACCTGTTATGTCCTCTCTTATTTATTTTTTTTATTTTTTGGTCGTCACTTTATGACTTCATTATCAATTTTGTTGAAATACGAACCATTATGGGAGACAATTCTATCTGTATCTTTGTTGTTTTACTCCGGGAGTCGTAAAAAGCTCGAAGAACTACTTTGAATAATTTATTGTCGCGGTCATTATTATCATCACTTTCTTGGTTATTATATTTTCGGAAAGATTCTTTAGCGCCCCAAATCCATTGAGACTACTAAGACCATGACAGTCCAAGTCTATGACAGATTAGAATTTTATCACACCCTTATTATAATTCTGTTTTGTAAGTAAGGAACAAAGAGACGAAATAAAAAAGATATTACTTTTAGCCCGATCATCAGTTTGGCGACCAGGGATACCAAAAGTACCTCTCGAAATGCTAAGCGGTGGCAGGAAAACCGCTAGAAGTTTAGCTAGAAAGGCTTCACATGCGAGCAAAAAAGGTGGATAAGATATAGTTTTGCGGTTCTGTATTCAAAATATAAACATTTAAGAGAGAAAGAGAGAAAGAGAGAAAGGGAGAAAGAGATAGAGAGAGAAAGAGAGAAAGGGAGAAAGAGAGAGAGAGCGATAGATCGAAAGAGGCACAGAAAAGGGCTCAGAAAGAGAGAAAGAGGAAGGTACAAGATGCAACCCAGGGTCAAAACTCATAACCGGGTAAATTAAATTTACCCAAATCTTTCAGCTGACCACCCGCGACGCGCCTCATCATGCCGTCCGGTTCAAGAATCTTCAAATTTGAATTCGAATTCAATTGCCCTGACATCGAAGTCAGCCCGACCAAGTGCCATTACAATAAGACCGCCAGAAGAGTTGATCGAACGATTCTGCACCATCGACCCAATGGACTTTTTTGGATTTCCGACAGAGTGAGTTTTATCTACTTACCATTAGACCTTGCCTTAGCCGAAGAATAACACTAGAT
Source organism: Pelodera strongyloides (assembly GCA_036852015.1). NCBI lineage: Eukaryota > Metazoa > Nematoda > Chromadorea > Rhabditida > Rhabditidae > Pelodera > Pelodera strongyloides. The sequence goes on from JAANDG010000035.1 coordinate 70,626, forward strand.
AAATCCTAGACAAATACCGACGAAACGACGTGCAAGCCGCGTGAGAACGGCGTGCAAAGCTCATTCGCTAACATGGTGCGTGCAAAAATGCACGCGGTATGGAAATGACGTGCAATTTCCACGCCGGTCTCAAGCCGCTTGCACGCGAAAAGCCTGAGGCGAAATGGCGTGATTGCGACGTGCAAGCGGCAACTTTACCCGTCTTTACGGCGTGTAAGCGGCGTGGTTTCGGCGGGCAACCAGTACGCCAGAACACAAAGGCGCGCCACTACGAAGAGTGTTAAAAGTTACAAATAAGACTAATTTCAAAGGTATTACTGCTCATATATACATACCAGACGGCTATCGCCGCCTGAGGCGACTTTCAATGTTTAAGATGCAGGAACAGTGAGCACACTTGTGTGAAGCGTTTGCAACGACCAAGTAAACTCTTCTCCTTTATATAATTAAGATTATGGTTGTTAGTCACCAAACACCAGCGTCGGCGACCTGTTGTTTTATACTACGTCAATTCATAACTTATGTCCGAAACAAAGAGTCTCAAACATCAATGTGATGATAAATTATTCTGCGAAATTCTTACGCAAATCTTCGGCAACGTCGTCGTGGCGTTGCTTACATATATGGACGTACCACTTAGTGAGCGAGAGAGCAGAGAGATGCCCGAGAAAGACCGACAAGTCAGAAAGAGAAGGAGAGAAGATAATATAGAAAGAGAGAGAGAGAAAAAAATAGAGAGAGAGAGGACGAGATATAAGAAACCTTAGAGAGAGTGAGGAAGAGGGAATTTAGGATTGAGTACTCGAGAGTTAAAGAGGGATGGAGAGAGAAAAAGAAATAAAGACCTAGAACTCTGCCTCTCTGCCGCATTCCTTTTTGACGCTGCACCCCTCTATTGTCTTCCCTTTCTTTCGCTTTTTTCCGTTTTTCTTTCATAAAACAATCCTAGTCCCCACTGAAAAGGTGTCCCCCTTATGGCAAAAGCCCCGTGCAGTCAATTCCTTCCCCTTATGCACTTATGCTTATATGCCGGCATATTGAGCTCATGTTCCTTTTCCTGGCTTTGTTTAAAGCGGCATGGCACGTGGTTTACAAACTAAAGTAGCCATCCGTAATATGCAATTCATATCATTCTGCGCATTACCAGCACAAAAAGGAATAAATTGGCACAACGTAAGCTTCATAAACCTCGTGCTTTACCGCTACAATTTTCAATTTTTTTTACAATTTTCGCCTAAGGAAGACTAAAGTTAAAGTAAATGGCATGTCGTCTTTGATTTTTTTGTTTTGTGTTCGCTTATGATACACGAAATTGAACTTGAGTTGTGCTTATTTACTGAAGTGCACGTCTGCCCGTGTTTATCTATGTTGTTTCCCGTCTCATGCGATTGAAGTCGGCAGACAACGCCTTGACTTCAAGCCTCTAACTTTGGCTTATGACAAACGGCGATGTCACTAAATATTGTGGAATTTGAAGTGTCGTTATGCTTGTAGCGTCACATTTCTTCTGAAAGTAGACGACGGCTTGACTTGATGCGTCTGGCTTATGTTTACGACAACGGGTCATGTTAGAGGATTAGGTCCACGTAAATGTTAGAAAATGTGTGTATTGTTGAAAATTCGATAAACTTTCTTTCCTTGACGAACTCTGAATCTATATAGATGAGTTGTAGGAAAGTTATTGACAACAAGTGTTAGGTTCTGGTTCTCATGAAATCTGATTCTCTAGCTCCATCTCTCTCTCCATACTCTGTCTCTCTATCTCTCTTTATTTCATTCTTTTTCTATCTCTCTCTCTCTCTCTCTCTGTCTGTCTGAACTCCTCGCCAAACATTATTCGCATCGCTTTAGCTATATCCCTAGCCTTCTGGCGTCAGTTCCATTCCAGGCCCTAATCATAAATCACAGCATCGACTGGGCGACGCAGTTCGCAGTCTATTCGCCCTTACATATTGCCGGGAACCTCCCGACAAATGCCTGATTCCCAGGAGGCCATAAGCAGAATCGAACAATTTGCCACCAGTCATGTGTTGGGTAGAAACTTCCCAATTGGGAACATTTTTCGCATTGGGAGCAGACCATTTGCTAGCAGTTTTCGCGCAGGCTTGTAGAGAGCGACGGGCGATCGGCAAGCAAACTTGCAAGCCAGTCAAAATTAGTGTACATGTTACCATTTTGCTGTCTGTTTTTACGCTATTTCCACGCCCAGTTTCCTAGTTTCCGCAGCGGTGTAGTCTAAACATTCCCGCACTATGCTTTGCAACCGGCCAGTTTCCATTTTTTTACTTCTTCACGTTATGAATATGTAATTGTTTAAAGCTAAACACCGGCCGGTTTTCGAAAGACATATAATACACCAGCATTCTTATGCTTATGCAGCTTCTGCAAATTAACATATAATAAAAAATCGAGCTAAATTCGAGCAAATTAGCATAAATATGTGAGAATTCAGTTGTCCACGATGCGTTTCAAAAACCGGTCGGCATTTCGCTTTAAATTATGTGCTGTTTAAAATCAATGGATTACGTGATTACCTTGTTTTCCAGATGAAAAAGAGACTACTATGTTGATCTCTTAGCCTTAGTTTATCGAAACGATTTTAAACTGCGAACTCTCAATTTTTGAGTCGTTAATCATAAGAAAATAAGGAATAAGGATAAGGGTGCACAAATTCGAAATAATATGCAGGTTCATTTCCGTGGCGCGAGGCGCGACCTTTAATCGATTGATCATTTTTTTTTTTGATTCATGTCTGATTTTGTAGAGATGTCCTGACGTTAACTCTTGTTGACTCATGTTCATCTCTATATATTTTCTTTATTTTTATTACCAGAACGCCTCTATCTCTACGCCACTCCAACTCTCTCCCGCCCATATGCGCTCTCTCTAAATTTGTTCACTTCACGTCTCATTGCGCCGCTCGTCGCTGATGTCGCTGCACGATGTCTGATCATCACTGAGAATCAGAATATCGCGTCAGACATCAGAACTCATCAGAATGAGCGATGTCGCTGCGATGCGCTGTTTCGCTGCGACATTGTTCAAACGATCTATATCTTATCTCTAACACCCCTTTAGTACCAGAACGTCGTCTAACTCTATGCTACTCCATCTCTCTCCCACCCTTTTGTTCACTTCGCGTCTAATTCTCCTTAATTGCGCTATCCCTCCTCAGTTTAGATCAATCAATTGATATCATTATCTCATCTCTACATACTCTTTATTAACAGAACGTCGTCTAACTCTATGCCACTATAACCGTCTGCCACCCTTATGCACTCTCTCTAATTTTGTTCAATTCGCGTCTAATCCTCTTTAATTGCGATGTCCCTCCTCAGTATAGATCAATCAATCGATATCGTTTTCTCATCTCTACATCCTCTTCATTAACAGAAAGTCGTCCTATTCTATGCTACTCTAACACTCTCCACTCCTTATGCGCTCTCTGGATGGTAGTTCTTCTATGAGCAGCTACTACTCATCGAGTTCAAATGGTAGTGGATATACGCCGGTCGGAGGAGACGGAATCGCACATTTACTACCGGACCCCGGAGCGGGTCCTAGCACGAGCCACGCGACACAAACGAGTAACAATACGGTACCGAGGTATGTGGCCAATAAATGGCGCAATATACAAGCACGCGTGCGACTAGTACGTGTGGTAATAGGAAAATGTTTAATGTACATGGATATGTTGGTCTTAGGCTACGGAGCACGCGACACAAACGAGTAGTAATGAGGTATCGAGGTAAGTGGTGCGTGGCAAATAAATGGCACACCTATGGCGCAGTGCGGAGGGCTAGCATTGTCCTAGCACCAGCCATGCGACACAAACGAGTAGAACTACGGTTTCGAGGTCGGTGGTTGTGTACCGACGTAGTATCTCCGATGGGAAAGTATGTAGGGTAGACACGTCGGAAGATTCCCCCCCCCTCCCCAGAGTGTAACCCGGTGTGACCAACTGATGAAACCAGTGGCTGCGCCGCGAATCTATTCAGCTAAAAATTATTCGCAGCGATAACTTGGCTCACTTGTGGCACACTTTTGAAGAAGCTGCGACATGTGCGCCCACCCAAAGATCATGTAAATAAGCTGACGAAGCGTGGCAACTGCATCGAAGACCCTTGCATAGTTTGCAGCTCGCAGTAAATGTAGGCCACCTTCCATACACTACGACCTAATAACCAATTACGAATGGTGTTAGTTTTCGTAAACTGTACATATGTGTACTTTATGACTACCGTATATATTTGGTCTCAAAAAGACATGTCGATCATCGATTTTCGAATCGTTTCGAATCACATGCGTGTTTTTGTTGATTGCTCGGATTTTTGAGTGTGAGAGTGTGTGTTGGGGCTTTGGCCCGTAGTGGAGGGTTCACCCCATTAGTTATTTGTTTTGTATTATTAGTTTGTTCTAGAATGTAACCTTTCTAATTGTTAAGTTTGATTGCATGAACGAAAAATTGGGGTATTGGACGAGTGGGGGTCAACCCACGACCTCTGGATTACCGGTCCAGTATGCTAACCACTACACTACCGCCACCCACACCCAAATTTCGTTCTTGCTAGCGACTTATACGGCTCGCCTGCAACACACAGTGGGCGCATAGCACCACAACTGCCTGGGGGGTTATAAACCACAATACCAGCTAGGTGTGCATAACCGGAAAGAATTGATTAAATGAAGGCAAGACCTCTCAAGGCTGGTGGTGGGTGGCGGTAGTGTAGTGGTTAGCATACTGGACCGGTAATCCAGAGGTCGTGGGTTCGACCCCCACTCGTCCAATACCCCAATTTTTCGTTCATGCAATCAAACTAAACTTTGGCCTGACCAGCCTTGAGAGGTCTTGCCTTCATTTAATCAATTCTTTCCGGTTATGCACACCTAGCTGGTATTGTGGTTTATAACCCCCCAGGCAGTTGTGGTGCTATGCGCCCACTGTGTGTTGCAGGCGAGCCGTATAAGTCGCTAGCAAGAACGAAATTTGGGTGTGGGTGGCGGTAGTGTAGTGGTTAGCATACTGGACCGGTAATCCAGAGGTCGTGGGTTCGACCCCCACTCGTCCAATACCCCAATTTTTCGTTCATGCAATCAAACTAAACTTTGGCCTGACCAGCCTTGAGAGGTCTTGCCTTCATTTAATCAATATTAGCTAAAACTCTTTCTAATTGTTAGTCACTTTTCGTATTCTAGTTGCGTAGCCGCAATAGTTTAGCCGTCGTATGAGTTTCTTTCTTTAGAATTTTAAATGTATCTTCTAGCAAGTTTCTTCGAGTTAGTTTAGTACTCTAGTATGAGTTGTTGTTGAATTATTGATTCTCCATTGTTGATCCTCATTTGTTATGATACTCACCTGTATTTGTTTTGAACGTTGTTCATAGTAGTAAAACTCTTGTTTTTCTCAAGACTAAGTTTCTTGTAACTTCACTGGTTGTTAACCTATTTTCTATATATACTACTTCTGGTCCTCATGTGAATGGTTATCAGAACGTCGTCTTGAACGGAATCGTCTTGCGAAACAATTTATTTTCTTCAGGTCATTCCTCAATTAGTTAGCAAGGCCGCTGGGATTGATATATCCGCGGCTTGTTAAGGTGAGATAATCAAGACTTTAGATTGTTCAATACTGGGGAGTCCCTCACCGGCCAAGGGACTTGCCCAACTGGGGGCCGAACCGTTTCGTATCTGTCGTGGCGAATGCTGCTATCAGAGACGACACTGGAAATCAAATACTTTTGTTCTAGTGATAGAATTCAGGACCGAATTTCTATTTTTGCTAATTGTGCCTTGTGATTATTTGTGTTGATGTATTGTGCGGTGCGGTGAGGTGGTCGGACGACCCCAATACCCATTAACCGCTTTGCTCTCTGTGTGTCATTTTGCTCAATGGTTTTGTGGTGAGGTGGTCCGACGACCCAAGATCCTTACTTACCTTGAGTTCTATCGAGCTGTGGCTCACTCTGTCATTTGAACCCCTGCAAGCTGGTGAGGTGCCATGCAAGGCCCTACATCAGTGGTTCATTCTGACACCCAGGCTTAGTAGAAATAGTTTTGCTTTTTTGTAAGCAACAGTTTCTACTAAACCTACCGCCGTTTGGGCGTAAACCAAACTGGTGTTCAACTGCTGAACCCAGTGAAGGCTTACCCCTGAACAGGTTAATAATGGTTATGGTACGAGAGTTCTCTCCGTTTCTGTAACTTTGTTTAAGCGTTCATATGGCAGAGAGTGCTACACTTGATCTTGGTGTCATGGTTACCCAAGGTTGAGTCGCTGGCTGTATCACAGTTTTACTGGTGGATACTCCAGCCTGCTCACCCTTTACGGATACTCAGTTAATGTTCTACGCGGAGTTATTATGCTTGTGGCGTTAACAGAAACTGGTACCTTGTATGTGTTAGCTAAGAAGGCATTAGAACTCTATATGATTGAGTAAAATTATCACATATGACGAGGTCATTTGTGCGAACGGTTTCAAATGTCGGATCATTTTTGAAATGAGGAACATACACCTGTCGATATGGATGTTGAGAAACTGGAAGAACAAAACCCGATGAAGACTGATGAGAGAGAAAGAGAGATGAACGGAAGATTCTTAAAACTCCGTGCTCGTTCTTCGAATTCAGAATAGAAACTGAGTTATGATGGAAGCGAAGATAATTTTGAAGCCGCCAAGTTCGAGGGCAACGCTGACGTTGGTTCAGCAGAGATGGTCGGAGCCCCTGTACATGCCGTCGTCGAGGCGAAACAATCTGAAAGGTTCACATCTGTTCGTACCAGAGGGAATGCAGTACCGTTGAATAGTAATCGTTCTGAACCGTCGAGGAATTTCACTTCGAATCCTCATATTGTTTGTCATCGTTGTAATAAGAAGGATCATGTCCAAGCAAAGTGTCCTCAGCTGAGACATGAAGAAATGGTGGTGAAAGCACCAGTTGTAAAAACAAGTGGGTGGTTGCCTGCTTCTGCTCTGAAGGAAGAGGATTCTAACCAGGCGGCGTCGAGTTCCTTCAGTAGCGCTAAATTTGTCCTGGAAATGAAATCTGGCGCGGTGCCAGTTCATCAGCAGTCGTCCGAAGGGTCGAATCGTAAGGCTGATGAGGTGTGCAGATTGCAGATGGCCACGAAAGGTCAGGCTGGTTTGTGCATCGGAAAGAGTCGCAACCTGGATAAGGTGCCTGCTCGTTTCCAATCGGGGTGGACTCTTGAAGAGAGGGACCCGAGGTTTACTCTTGAAGAGAGGGACCTGAAGACCGGTGAGGATGTAGCGTGGCATCGTGAAGCCGGAAAACTTGCCCACGATGAGTTGTGCACGACTCATCGCACGCTGCTGGGAAGTTATTGCTTTTGTTCTTGTGTGGAATCAGCACCCGACGGACTGATTCTGGAGGAAATGCGACCAATTGTATTGCCCACGACGGACAATGCGTACATCTCGGATCAACTGCTACTTCGTGGTACAGTAGCATTCGTGAACACTGATATTGTCATCGACACTGGTGCGGCGATTTCAGTTGTCTCATCGGGATTTCTGCGAAAAGCGCACAGTGATGAAAGTGTTACAAAGAGAATGCAGAAGGAAGAAGTGAACTACTCTGAAGGGACGCCTGAAGAGTTTGGTGTATACGACGCGTCACGTAACCTTCTAAAGCTGATAGCTGATTGCCCGTTGTCATCTTCCTGTACAGTTGGATGGAGGTGAATTGGTGCGCATCGGATTTCATGTCGTAAGACGTGACGAACCAACAGTGTTGATTGGAATGAACGCGATCAAGAAGATTGGTCTGCGGTTTTTTTAAATTGCCCGGACGATGGAGCCGGGCTATCTGTTGATCAAACGGCATATGTACCACCTGGTACAATTAAAGTGATTCCAGTGAAGGGAGAAAGAAAGAACGCCGTTTATCTCCTGGAACCACAGAAATGGTTGTCTACTTCGGTGTTAGTTGAGACGGATTCGGAGGGAAGAGGACATGTTTTGATTGATAACATCAGCTCGGACATTGATGTCGTACTTCGTATTCATAAAGGAGAAACGTTGTCTTCTTCGGAATACTCGGAAACCCTTGAATGGGATGATCTGGAAAAGGTCCTACCGGAATCTGTGTTCGACAAGACGTGCGAGGAAATGTTGGAACTCGATGGAAAGCAGCAATATGATAGTGTTGACCGTTACTCGCAGATTATTCAAGAGTTGTCAGCGAACGGTATGGAGAGTCGAGAAGAACTGGTTGAACTTGTGAAGCAGTTTGAAGATGTCTTTGCTCTAAATGACAGTGAGTTGGGTAGAGCGAAAGGGTTTTACCATGTAGTTGATACGGGTGATGCACCACCGATCAGACAGCGTGCTCGCCCAGTGCCATTGCCGATGATTGATCAAGTGAAAGCTCTTCTTCAACGAATGAAGCGAGAGGGTATTGTTACGAAAAGCAAGAGCCCTTGGGCTTCACCGACTGTTTTGGTCAAGAAGAAAGACGGAACCATCAGATTGTGTGTAGATTATCGCAAGTTGAACGAAGTGATGAAACACGATGCTCATCCGCTGCCGAATATGGATTTGACGATCCAAAGTCTTCACGGAAATAAGATCTTCAGCACATTCGATCTAGTTTCGGGCTTTTGGCAAGTTCCGATGGAACAGCAAAGCCGATCGAAAACTGCATTTGTCATCCTGAATGAGTTGCTCGAATTTACCGTGATGCCGTATGGATTGGCGAACGCGCCTGCATCTTTTCAACGTCTGATGCAATTAGTTCTGGCCGATATCCTTGGTGATAAGATTTTTGTGTACATCGATGATGTTGTGGTTGCTTCCTCTACATGGGAAGAGCATGTTCGACTCTTGGAGCTTCTGTTCAGTCGTTTGAGAAAGTTCGGTCTGCGTTTGAAGGCTTCAAAATGTCATATTGGAAAGAAAGAAGTTCACTTCCTCGGGCATATTGTATGTGAAGAGGGTGTTCGAGTGGATGAAGACAAGATACAAAAGATTCGAGACTGTCCACGACCTTCTTCAATCAGTGAATTGCGTACGTTTCTGGGAATGGCATCGTACTATCGGAAGTTTGTCAGCGGTTTCTCTAAAATTGCGGGACCCTTGTATAATCTCACAAGTCCGACGACGAAGTGGGAATGGGGAGAAGGACAGGAAAGAGCGTTTACGATTCTGAAGTCGGCTTTATCTTCGACTCCTATTCTGGCTCAACCAGATGTTGAAGCTGCGCGTTCTGGAAAACGTTCGTTCGTGGTATATTCTGATGCTTCGAAACAAGGGATCGGAGCCGTTCTCTGTCAAGAAGACGAGAATGCGAACCTGCGTCCAATCTACTTCATGTCGAAAAGGTTGAACCCAGCTCAGACCAAGTATCATCCAACAGACTTGGAGGCATATGCTATTAAGGAGGCTTTGGGAAAATTTCGTCCGTATACCTATGGAACCCAAGTTATCGTTCGAACTGATCATCAGGCTCTTGTTGCGTTGTTGAAGCGAACAAACCTGTAGGAACGTACTCTACGTTGGGCGCTAGAACTGCAAGATGAGAACATCAAAATTGAGTATGTGAAAGAAAAGGCAAATGGTGTTGCTGATGCGTTGTCGCGAGGACCTGTTGTTCTGGGAACAACTGTTGATGATGCCTCTGAAGATACAAAGCTTGATCGTATTATCAGTGAAATGGTTTTCCGTGTGCACGATGATGGCAACGGACTCTTGAAGCTGATTCGGGTTTTCAAGAACTGAAGAAGAAGTTGGCAGACGGTGAACTAGATAGTGAAGTGTCTATTGAGAATTCGACAAGTTGAGTGTGAAGAACTTTGTTGACGTTGATGGAAAAGATCAAGGGAAGGAGTTTATGAACGATGTTGTTAAAACTGCTGCCGAACATCTGAAGATTGAGTGGTCTTATACCAAGGGTTGCTCTAAGCGTGAGAATGGTTTGGTGGAACGCTTTAACCGAACTATTGAGCAAACGTTGAGAAAGATTGTTGCTGTAGAGACGGAATGGGATAATTTGCTTCCCTATGCACTGTTTGCATATAACACGGCTTGTCATTCTGCAACTGGTGATTCTCCGGCTTTTCTGGTGTACGGTCGAGATGCAAAAGTTCCATTCGTGGGAATGTCGAGAAACTATGTTACAACTAGTCTGTTAGATGTGCAAACGTATAAGACAGAGTTACTAGCTGGATTGCAAGTTGCACATGAGGCTACGGTTGAGAATCTGGAGCGTAATGCGAAACAGATGAAGAAAGAGTTTGATAGTCGACGTAAGAACAACCGTGCTGTGTTTTCGGTTGGTGACAGAGTGGTTTTGTTGGAACCTTCTGTAAAAGGGAAATCAGATAATCCGAAGTTATCTCTCCCATTCTCTGGACCATACAGAATCGTCAAGATCAACAACACATCAGCTACTTTGAAAGACCTTGTTGATGGTGATAGAGCAGAGATAGTAGTGCAGATGGAACAGTTACGATTGGTACCTCCTGGCATGAAAGATTTTGAACTTGATGTTCATAGTGGTCGTCAACGGCGAGTGCAGAAAACTACTGGAGCTCAGAAACCTATTATTCCAGTGAGACGTAGCGGACGACTGAGAAATAATGTTCACTCCCTCGTTTTTAGGGATGGCAGTGATGTTGCGGTTGTGAATCCTGGTGATTCACTGTGCTTTGATACCGAGTTTCCGACACCAGTTCTTTATGAAGAAGTCGCAAAGTATCTGGAAATTGCTGCCCTCGACGAGTCGAAGCTCGTGCCGGCAAAGACACTGCGATGTTTGGCTATGTTGATTCACAGAAGCCGACCCTTTGTTTTGATGAAAGAACTTGTCTTCAGTAGAGACACGGCAATTGATCCCGAAGACGTTGTCCGTGCTCTTCAGATGCGAACTGGTCGAGACCCACAGCTTGTCGAAGAACTCTTGGTGCTTAGTGAAGGACGTATGCCCGTATATGAGAAGGAATCTGACACTACCCTCATGAGAGCTGTGAAGTTGATGGCACAAGATGAGGCTCGACATATTAAGACTGGAACGGTAGCTGCTGCCGAAGCAGCGCTATCTAAGGCTGATTCTGATAGAATGAACCGTGAGATGCAGGAATATCACGAGTGTCGGATGCTGAATTCATCTGAGGTGGTTCTTGTTGGAGATAAGACTGCCGAGGTACTTCGTCGTTCTTATATCAAGAACCCGGATGAGGTGTACCTGTTTAACACTTCTCGCTCATCAATGGACTCGGAATTGCGTACTCTGGAGAGAAGGCTGACCTCTCAAAATCGTATCCGATTGATGATTGTGATCTTCAACTACGGTGAACCTCTTTTGGCAAATCGAGAGAAACATCAGGAAGAACGCGATAGACTGGCTTCTATTCAGACCAGACTTCGTGACAGTGCCAACATTATTGTGGCTCCGAATATCTTTGAAAACTCCGGTCTTGTGGAGACAGATTTGTCAATGATGAGATCGTTTCTTCGTGGTTTACCCCAACCTAAATTCATTGTTCGATTGAACGCATTGGGTGTCCCTGGAGGATATACCCATCAAGTTATGCGAGTATACAGGATGAATCGCGATACTGTTCCGGCTCGCAACTTCTTGCTCCCCTATGTGGACTGGCTTCTGCCTCCAGAGATTGAGTCGCTTGCTGATTACCGCAGTGACATTCGTGATCTTTCGGAAAGGGTGTCGTTCCCGAAGAAGAAGAAGACAGAAACGCCGAAAGAAGACAGATCAGAGAAGAAGACCTACAAGTCTCACCATCGCTCTCCTCCCCATAAGCGTCAACATCACAATTAAGCCGAGGACGACTTAAACTGAAGAGAGGAAAGTAAATGTAGGCCACCTTCCATACACTACGACCTAATAACCAATTACGAATGGTGTTAGTTTTCGTAAACTGTACATATGTGTACTTTATGACTACCGTATATATTTGGTCTCAAAAAGACATGTCGATCATCGATTTTCGAATCGTTTCGAATCACATGCGTGTTTTTGTTGATTGCTCGGATTTTTGAGTGTGAGAGTGTGTGTTGGGGCTTTGGCCCGTAGTGGAGGGTTCACCCCATTAGTTATTTGTTTTGTATTATTAGTTTGTTCTAGAATGTAACCTTTCTAATTGTTAGTCACTTTTCGTATTCTAGTTGCGTAGCCGCAATAGTTTAGCCGTCGTATGAGTTTCTTTCTTTAGAATTTTAAATGTATCTTCTAGCAAGTTTCTTCGAGTTAGTTTAGTACTCTAGTATGAGTTGTTGTTGAATTATTGATTCTCCATTGTTGATCCTCATTTGTTATGATACTCACCTGTATTTGTTTTGAACGTTGTTCATAGTAGTAAAACTCTTGTTTTTCTCAAGACTAAGTTTCTTGTAACTTCACCGGCCGGTTGTTAACCTATTTTCTATATATACTACTTCTGGTCCTCATGTGAATGGTTATCAGAACGTCGTCTTGAACGGAATCGTCTTGCGAAACAATTTATTTTCTTCAGGTCATTCCTCAATTAGTTAGCAAGGCCGCTGGGATTGATATATCCGCGGCTTGTTAAGGTGAGATAATCAAGACTTTAGATTGTTCAATACTGGGGAGTCCCTCACCGGCCAAGGGACTTGCCCAACTTCGCATTCAATTGGGCAGCTTTTTCGTACTCGAATTTGCTTTTTGTTTCTCTTAAACTTTTCAACGTGTGCGCGAATACGCTCAATTGTAATTGAATCGTTTCTCGACGAAACTAGAGCTTCGAGTAGCAAAATGTGAAAGTATAAAAGGACAAGAATCACGTGCTAAGTCTAAATGAAAAGAAAGAATGAACGAAAGATAAAAATGAAAAGAAGAAAAAGAGTTAAATATAACGGTTTGAAAGAAAAAATTGTGATTTGTTTTGAAAAAAAAAGGGTACTCATTGTTTACACAATGAGTACAATATATCCACCTATTCTAGAGCATAATTACCCTAATTACCACATAATTAGCCCGATTATTCAGGGATCCGCCCCCGCCACCCCCTCCATTGGACCTCAGAATCTACCCTCCATGTGCGGAATTTATCGGATTCGGAGGCGCTAGCAAACACGTCCTAACAAATAGTGGAACGCATCGAATAGTTTTTAAAGTCGGTTATTTTTCGCTATCTATATTTTGTGTGCGCGCTTTTGTGCTGCATTTTCGTTCATTTTTATTTCGCTGGGTTTTTCGATTGATGCTTTAAATTTTTACGAGCCTACGATACCGAAAAACATACTGACTAGGACAATATGTGGTTATTATTAGTACATCACCTGGGTGGTCCGTCGCCGTCCTGGGTGGCCCGGTCTAGTTGACACTGTTTATGCCGTCGGGCCTGGGCGGTAAACTCTAGGTGGCCGGTACCCTGAAATTTTCCTCTCTCATTATGCACAGCAGACAATGATGCAATCCTAAACTCTTATAATCGATTAATTGATTAAAGGGTTGATTTATCCCTACTATGTGTGTGTTCAGGTGAAGTGCAGCAACAATTCGTTATTCAAAGTGTCGCCAGTGTTCGCTTTTCTGGATCCGGGCTCAAGTATGGACCTCCAAGTACGTTTCAGTAAATAGTTTAATAAGAAAGAAATAAACGGTCGGTGTTCCATACCCGGTTCGTGTTCTATAGCCCGCGGTCTCTATATAGCTAACCACAATCGTGATAGCTAACCGGATTTACCTTATATTCTAGACCACAAGCTCTTTATTTTAAACAACGATAAGCATTCATCCTCCCGCAGGTAGCAAATCTGTATTTTTGAAATTACACGCTAGTAGGCCGAACGACACCGCCTCCACTCGAGGAAGGGCCGGTGGGGCTCTTCATTGGGCTCATTTTTTCAGTATATTATTTATTACTTTCTAGGTAGTGCGGATGGAGGGCCCCGTCCGTAACGACAAACTATTATTGATGTATAAAGAGTGTAAACACGGAGAGCGAGACGCGAAGAAGGCATTTCAAAATGAGGGCGTTACTTGCAAGAAATTGTTACCACTGATTACGGTAGGTTTATTTTTTTTTACGAAGAAGTGAGAGGAGAGAGAGAAGTGAGAGAGAGGGAGAGGAGAGGAGGGAGAGAGAAATAAATAAAGAAGGTCACGAGATAGCTAACGACATTAAATTTAAACAAATGAATATAAACTCGTGCGACTCATTTATTGTACGTTATTTCAGAGAGACATGGCGGAAGCGTAAGCGTGGCTACCAACGCTGCTGTATCAGTCGACTTCCTAAATTTTCAATTTTCCAATTTCATCTTTTTAAACTACACGATTTCTTGACGACCGGTGAAAATATCCATATGAACCTCTATATGTTGCCCTATTATTTTCGCAAAATAATTAGTTGTAAGGTCTGACACCCATTGTGACACCTCCATGTGACAAACACTGACACCCTATGTGCCTAGGTTAGGCTTTTACCCTACTTTTATGGACTGTAAACATTATTTTATGTGGCTCATCGGTGTCTTATTACTATTATTTTCATTATGTTTGTCAAAGTTTGCTTTCGACTTAGAATGCTAGCTCAGATATGGTGGAGACCTGGAGACTGACCCATAGAAAGCTAGTTATTCTTTTGCATGCTCCATTAGCGGGATGGATAGATTATTTTCTTGTTCAGATGTTTGCATAAATCCCAACCAGAATTGACAACACAAGGAATATAATGTGTTTTATTCGTCAACGTTTCGGCCGTAGGCCATTTTCAGGACATTACCTCAAACTTGGGTAATTAAACCGGTTTAATTCTGGTTGGGATTTATGCTCGAAAAATCTGAACAAGAAAATCAAGCGTAGTTAGTTACATTTCTTGTTTTTTTTTACGTACACAATTCACCACAGAGAAACAGACCTTTTATTATTTGTCTATGTCTTAAAAATCTATTTTTTTTTCGAAATTGTTGTGACCATGTACATATTGTATTTACAATTTATAATGTATGATTCAATTTATAATACAATTTATAATGTATGTTTATTCTCAAATTTCTATTCGATAAATTATTGATAATGATTATTCACTATTGGATCTTGGACTTGGATCAAGAAGGAAACTAATCACCTGTTAAAATTTTTACAATACGAAACCAGAAGATATAGAACAAGTTTTGAGTTCCAAGGAATCGTAATAGGCTTCAAAAAATTCAAAAAATTCAAAAAAAAAATTCAAAAAATGTCATAAAAGGGCAAAATCGCACATGGGCCGCTACACTGTTGCAACCGAGGTGTTGGCGCGACGAGAACGAAAAAGAGATTTTTGTGAAGGCTGGATAAGGATAAGGTGCGCGGCGATTGATAGGCGCACCAGTTATGTTTTTTTCTTCTGCCGCACACCAAATTCTGTGCGGGGCACAGCAAAGTATTCGTCCAGTCGCTTACATGTAAAACGTAGTTAGCGTTCATGTACCGTCAATTAGCATGCAAACAGCCACTATTATATAAATCAAAAATTGAGGAAACTTTTCATTCATCAAAGTAAGATGTCCGGCAATGACCGTCCCCCACATGAACGACAAGGTTGGGAAGTGCTTATTTTAGCTATTTATTTTATTTTTATCCTAAAGCTATGATTCTCACAAGGGAAATTCCAAGGTTCATAGCAGAATTAAGAAAAGTTGTTAGGTAAAGTAAATTGACAATGATCAAACTACACATCTCAATAATTCGTATAAATCTAACCAATTTTATTCACATCATCTTATAAATGAATTTTTTTTGGTTAATTTTTTAATATTTATTCGGCCAAAACCCCAATCCAAATCCAAACCCACCAAATGGGGAAGAACCACGACCTAGCGCAGGATCCGGTTCGTTTGCCTTTTTTATTTGTCAAAATAAATAAATAAATATTTTACGATTCAAGAGCATGCCTTTATTCAAGGGAGTTCAACTTCAAAGTTTTCTTATAACATGTTCCGCGGAGGTCTTGAGAAGTAGACGGCGAGTTCCAGATTACAAATTGCTCGACTTCTTCGGGCTTGGCATCTTGGTTAATCTTGGTAACTAGGTAGTTTAGTTTAGTGGTCAACACGGTAACGAACGATCGATTGCCGATGCTAAAAATGTGAAGCTTAAAGCGAAATACCTGCCGGCTTTTGAAACACATCGAGTACACGTTGTTGTCATGCATCCTATGCAAATGCACATAAATTAGGATAAAAAATTGAGTAAATTCGAGCAAATCAGCATAAATCCGTAAGGATTCAGTTGTCCAGGATGCGTTTCAAAAACCGGCCGGTATTTCGCTTTAATATGTATTCCGGATTCTAGTAACGATGGCATGAGGTATGATCCTAGTACTTTCAGACAACAATCAACTCTTCATTCAAGTGAACAAACCGCCCGCCGAACCGCAAGCCGACCGCATTGAAATCACGGTGACTTCGGTGATGACCGGGGTTAAACAGGTTGGAATTCTGATTTATTATTCCTTTTTAGGCATAAACTCTACTCATAAACTCAGTGAATACAAAGGAACACACCGTTCAGACATGGAATCTGATCATAGCTGGCGTTCCTCCGATAATCTGGGTAATACGCCCTTGAAGGAATAAACAAGGACTATCGTATTTTGGTCGGTTAGGGTTATACTCTTCGGTAACACATACGTTCAGGGTTTACCATCAGAATGTCGAAATCACAAAAGTGCTAACGAAAACCGAAATGTTTCAACACAAACATATAAGCGCATAGAAAACTTAAAGGGATCGGCTCACCTCAAATCGTGTCTGTTTTTTCTGTTTCTTTATTTTCTATAAGGGATAATAAAAATTTGCAATACAAAAAGTAGTGTTCTATTTCAATACTCACGAAGATATTAGGTGATAAAGTGGTGGATCGATCGGCCCGAAATGAAAAAGTGTAATTGTCCTGCCTTGTTTGTATGGGACAATTAACACTTTTTCATTTCGGGCCAATCGATCCACCACTTTATCACCTAATATCTTCGTGAGTATTGAAATATAACACTACTTTTTGTATTCCAAATTTTTATTATCCCTTATAGAAAATAAAGAAACAGAAAAAACAGACACGATTTGAGGTGAGCCGATCCCTTTAATGTTTAGTCGTTGCTCTCGTTGAACAAGTTATAGGAACGAACTAAAGTTACCTAGACATATGCTGCCACATTTTTTTATTTGATGAGTCTCTTGCTTTCAGAATGTTTCAAACATTTCATTCATCAGTATTGTA
This sequence comes from Pelodera strongyloides, assembly GCA_036852015.1. Taxonomy (NCBI): domain Eukaryota; kingdom Metazoa; phylum Nematoda; class Chromadorea; order Rhabditida; family Rhabditidae; genus Pelodera; species Pelodera strongyloides. The sequence goes on from JAANDG010000035.1 coordinate 87,828, forward strand.
CAGTTCCTTATTTTTCCGCATTTTATTTCATTCTAAACGCGCAACTTATAATTCATCCTGAATGCGCTCTTATATTCATCCGGAATGCGCTCTTATTGTCACCCGGAATGCGCGCTATAGTCATCCGGAATCATAGTTCACCAAACGTTTCAGTTCAAAATCGTCGTGCCGAAAGAGATTACGGTAGCCAATCTGAAGATGTACGTGGGCACGAAGAGTGATATCAGTACTGATAGACAGACACTGATGTACAAACATCAGGAACTCAAGTTGGTCCTTTATTGAAGTAATAGTACTTCGCCTAAGACAACGATTTGGTGTAAGTCTAAGCGTATTTCCTCATATGTAAGGGCAGGTGTAGCTTATTGTTAGGTAAAGGTACAGGTATAGTCTAAGTGACAGTGAGGTGTTAAATCAAGTTGGTCCTTTAGTGAAGTATCAGTACTTCGCCTAAGTTTACTACTAGGTGTAAGCGTAATTCGTTGCAAGCGTAGGTGCAGATGTAAGTGTAAGTGTATGTGTCGGTGAGGTGCGAAGAGTGATACCAATAATGATAGTCAGGCATGATATTTAATTGAAGTATTAGTACTTCGTTCAAGTCTAACTAATCTCTAAGCCTAGATATAAGTCTAAACTTGCGTCTTTTTCGGCCTGCTTAAATATAAACGTAAGTATACATTGGCATCCTAGGTGTAAATAAGGAAAGGTGTAAGTGTAAGTCTTCTAGGCCATAACCCTCTAAAATCTAACAAATCCAGAGACGACGATGCTCTCATCTCTAAATACGGCATTGTGGACAATTGTGAAGTGACGCTCAATGTGAAAATGTCGTCTGGAATCAGCCGAGTTGGTTATTTACAAATTAAACAATTTGAAGAAAATATAAATGTCAACAATTCTGAGAAGTAAAGGTGGAATAATTAATCATGTTTTAACATAATACCCCGTTTCGACCCGATATCGTATGGTAATCAGGGGTTTAGCCGGGTTTCCTAAAGTTAAGCTGTAAGACAGAGTAAGAGCTGGAGAGAAAGAGAGAGAGACAGAGAGCTAGGGAGTAGGCATTTGTTCGATGCTCTGTACCTAGTGCAACTCATCATTAGAAATGACTAGTCGTTGTGGTAGCAGTGGTACCAAATGAAAAATAATAGAAAGTAGGTCTTTGGCTAAAAAAAACAAGAAGTCAGAATGTTTATTGTCAGTCGGTATTGCAATTCTTTGCCACTATATCTCAGGCATATCTCATGACTTTGAAACATATGCAGATATGCTGCGCAACTGTATTGCCTTGGGTTGTGCTTCACACTTCGCACTATACCGAGACTGCTCAGAATGGCATCGGAACTGCTATAGTCCATGGATTTCAAAACCACGTGTTATACCGCTTTATTGCACAGTTCATAGAAACCCAAATTTAGCGTGCTGTTCCCAGTGACGTCATATTATATGTGCCCACATCGCTGCCCAATAACAATATGGATCAGTTGAGAAACATGATCAGAGGCATGAGCAATAAGAAGTAAGGAACCTTTAGTCATTTCTCTCTCGCGCTATCTCTCTCTCTATCTTTCTCTCTTTTTCGTAAAAATCCGCTCCTCTTACCCGCACCGATCTTTCTTTCGGATCAGCTCCCCTCTTCTGTTTTCTATCTCAAATCCTCTTCCCCCCTCTCTCTCTACGTCTTATTCTTATTTTCTCTATGCAAATATCTTTTTAAATAAATTTAAGAGTCCCCAATCGGAAAGTAGTGAAGAATAGTCGTGAGCATGAGAAATCATCGATCTGGACTCCTGAGAAGCAGATGGAGCACGAGCTGACGAGGAATAGAATGAAGGTAAAGTTTTCGAAAATAATAGCGATAACATATCTCCCAGGCGTTTTTACGTATATTCTTTCTCTATAATACGGGAAGCGGACCGTTGACAAGGAGCCTAAACTAGGATGTCGCGTGTACAGTATTTATTATTTAATATCGGTAGTCTAACTCACTATAGGACTGAAGTAGGTCACTGGCGCACATCTGTGCCATGAATGGCTGGCTATGCGCTTATTCGAATTTGGGTTAATTTTGAGGAATCGAAAGCATGCAAAAACGTTTTCAAATGTAAATTTACTGCGTTCCAGGCTCTGCTAAAGAAGCGCAAGAAGACAATGTTGTTGTCCGCGGAGTCCACTACTCCAGACCAGGGCTCGATTATTGGATCGGCTGTGCAGTGAGCTTTCATTATGTTTCTGATATTTTCTCTTTCTCTCTCTCTCTCTCTCTCTCTCTCTCTTCATTCAATAACTAAATCAGATCTCCGGGAGCGTCCGAACCCTCTACGCCGCCGGAGTTGGTCACCACGGATAATACGACGTCTTCTACTTCTTCCACGAGCACCGCGTCCTCGACCTCTTCTCTTTCGATGCTCGATGGCCCAGTGACTGAGAAGGTGAGTGACACCAAAGGCTAGGCTTGTTAGACATGAGCTTGGGCTTAGGCTTATGCCTTGGTTCTCGACTCATGGTAATGTCGGCGCTGTCTGATTCTTGTTTTTTTACGAGAACAGTGCGGAGCAGCACGACACGTGTTACCCCAGTAACACATGTTTTTTTCAAACAATGATGGATAACTTCATTCAAAAAGCGGCTGTTATACCGTTTTGAATACTTGTCGCCTCGCATCGTTTACTGTGCTGTTCAGGTCTCGTATGTTTAGGAGCTTAAACTATTCTTCCCGACTGTCGAGCGAGAACAAGAACTCGAAATGATGCGTACGGATCTGTACGTGCCTCCGCAAAATACGAAGGTAATATTTATTTGACTCTAGGTTTATAAGCACACATGAGAGAGAAAGAGAATGAGAAAGAGAGAGAAAGAGGAAGAGATATATATAAGGAAAAAGAGCAACAATAAGGAAATATTTAGTCAATTTATGCTTTATCTTTATCAAACATTGTGCAAACTTTATTTATGAAATTTACTCAGGAATTCGAAGCATTGAAACAGAAATTTGCACAAGTTGCGAAAAGCTCATGCAAGGTTTGCTTCAGTTAATTTAATCGTTCTGTGAATTTACAGGAGAAGGTAACTAAGAAAAAGAATGAGAGAGGAAAATTGAAAGGGGTACGGAAGTAGAGAGTGAGAGAGTAAAAGAGAGAAAGAGAGAGAGAGAAAGATATGGAGGGAGAGGGAAATAAGAGAAGATAAAGAGAGAGAGGAAGAAGGAAAGAGAGTGAGGGATCCAGTGGAGAGAAATAGAAAGATAGCATTCTATGGTCGTATGGAGTGCATAACTTTCCATTATTTAGACTTGCCGTCGCAAGATCCCGCTCCGCGACCAAATGTTGGTGTGCAAATGTGGACATGTGTTCTGCGGCAAGGTTTGTGTATTTTAAATAATTTAGGCTAGATCTGCAAATACAAACAATGTTTCACCTTGCTCGACGTGCTCATCTGCGGCGCTCCATATGGCAGAGCACGCTACAAATGCCTAGGGCGAGAGGGTTGTGTTCTTGGTGAGAACCCGGGAGCGCGCACCTCGAAAAATGCTCCCAAGTATTCGCTGCGCAACTTTTCTGGGGCATAGATAAGCGAATCACATCATCAGAGATTATTGAATGCTTCAATTTATCCACAATCTGCACGTACTTATCATCGAGATTGGTCGTTGGTAGCCAATTCATTTATCGATTAATTCTCTTTAGCACCGTAACCCCGAATCTCATAACTGTGCGATCGATTATAAGAATAGCGGAAGGACAAAGCTGAAGAAGGTTTGATTTACCCGATAAATACTACAAATATAAACAACGGTGAACCACTAAAGTAGGGAACTAAATGAAGAAAGTAGTAGGATAATCAAGTGAGTCAAGTTACAGGCTTGTAGGTACAAGTTACCGACGTAGAGTAACTCTTTACTCTGAGAATACCACAGTTCCTAAGGTAGCAACAAGACACATGGTGTACTTATTACCGTTTTTGGAGAATTACAATCGTTACTGTTCTCTTTATGACAAAATATATTACTTAAAAAAGTATGTAATTTGTAAACTTTTCATTTATTTCAGGAGAATCCCAAAATCGACGGCGGCGGTGCGCGCAAGGCTAAAATTGGCTAAACTCATCCGAAACACATTAGTGTTAATACTATATGGTTTTGTCAAAATTAGCTTCAGGCACATCTTTTACTAAATCGAACTATTATCTCCAACCAGGCCTCAATGTTTACAGTATAACCTTAGGGTTCACCCCAGGCCCCAACTTTTACAGAATAACCCTAGGGTTCACTCCAAGCCCCAACTTTTACAGTATAAAGTATAACCTTAGGGTTCACCACACGACTTTAATTTATCTGAGTACTCACTATGAGATCCATTAATCAATGCGAATAGCCGGCTATTTTTTATTGAAGTTTTTGGGTGTATAGGTATAGGCTCCTTTTTGTAATGCATTGGTATTTCATTTGTGAGTGAATAAAATTGATTAAAATTTGTTTGGTATTATAATGTTTGAGTTTTTATGAGATGTGCTATTTCGGTGTTCTTTTAAAGCGTTATTGCACGTGGAATCAATCTTATACTGGGAAACGTCATTCACTCACCCATTCTATACAATTTTTTTTTCATTTTAACAATCTGCATATGATATGTTGGAGCACTGTTGTTGAGTAGGCGTTTCACAAACACGTGTCATACCACTTAAAATTGTACGATTACTATTCGAACTCTTTCGACTATTAAATCTGTACGACTACAATAATAAAATAGCAATATAATATGGGGAATGTGTACATGTACTTATCACTTATCACGTTGACGCTCAAAACTTCAAAACAGAAGAAGAACGTAAGAAATTCTTTGTTCTTTCGTATCGTAGGAGGGGAACACCCCGATAAGACAGTATTCAGATGGTCAAGAAAGGTGCTGATAGAGAGAGAGATGAAGAGAGAGAGAGAGAGAAAGTGGGATCGAGAGTGTGATGAACGATAGAGAGAGATAAGGGAAAGAGAGGGAGAGAGGAATTCAGAAAAAGAGGAAAGTACAGATTCAGTTATACAGAGGGAGGGAGGGAGAGAGACGTTTATACTCTCTCAGCATATATATATATTATAAACTTAAGTATCTTTAAATATTGTGAATTTTTTTTTGTAAACGTATGCTGTACAATGCATATATGGAAATTGTGTTCCGTCCTGTCCCGGAATAAGGACGCTTTAAAAACACCATCCCATCGGCCCTTTGCTTCCGGCTCCAACCTATGTCCTGTTTGTGCAAGTGAATCATGGTTTTGTTAATAAAATTTGAAGGGTCAATACGGTTTGCTTGGCTGTACATCACACGCCTACTACACCAACCCTAGTCTCCTTTCAAAATGGGGCTCGAAACGTCTTTTTATCTTTTTATCTTCTTAATTTCTTTTTATATTCTATATTTTTATGGATTTCCTTTTTACTTCATAGTTTCAATATTCTTCCATCAATGCATTTTTTAACGTCAAATCTCGCGCGCAGGGAATTCACCCCGAAACGTGTGGTCACTCGTTTGATAGCAAAATTACCATTTTCAGTTCTAATTTTTGATTCTGACAAATTATGTAATCGCCTTGCACCTATACACGCATTTTATGTTATTCTAATCACTTATATTACTAAAACCAGCGTCACTTTTATATGTTTATTTGTCGTCTTGACCACGGTTTTTGCAAAATTTTATTAAACATAAAAAGATTGTCAGACCAAATAAAAGTGCTTTGTTTTGGCCAAACGTTTGATAAGGAAGTGGGGAAGAACTGATAGACTGAATGCCTTTTGCAGTCTCAGAAGTCTCATATTATTATTAGTAATTCAAGTGGTTCTTGCTATTTCTGTCCTAGTCCTAAACATTCAAGCGTTCGCCCCTGAATTCTGGATTTATTTATATTTTTATATTATTTTACAGACGCTTAAAGTGAAATAGAGGCCGGTTTTTGAAGCGCATCGCGGGCAACTGAGTTATTACGTATTTATGCTAATTTGCTCGAATTTATCTCGATTTTTTATTCTAATTTATTTTCATTTGCAGTTGCATAAGCTGCATAAGAATGCTGCCGTAATCGATGTGTTTCAAAAACCGGCCGGTATTTCACTTATTTCATTTCACACGGCTTATGAAATTGTTGGCGACAAACGGTCAGTAAACGATACTTGTTCACGCATTTTTCTTCATAGCTTACGACAATGTAGTTGTTCTTTCCTTCTCTCTTATACTCTTTTATTCTTTCGGCTGGATTTTGATTTTGATAGGCGCTTTAATAATTCCTTCAATTGTTAACTATATGAAGAGTTGATAACGTTGTTTACAGGTATCTTAACAACATCAACATTCCCCTATTTATTGATTATAATTATCGATTGATCCGTTCCAAATGGGTATTCTCGGTGACATTTACAACCGAATCAGAGACAAACTCAACAGTAACGAGATCAAGGAGGGACGAAGGAAAGGAGGAGAAGTCAGTGATGAAAAGGAAAAGAGAGAGCATGCGGTTAAGGAGGGAGTAGAGGTAGGAGAGTTTACCAACGTGATAATTGCGTTTTCAAACAATTCAAAATACATTTTTCCGGTGCATGACCCTTTAAAATAGTTATTACATTACTACATTTTCGACACTTGTTTCTCCAAAATTTCATAGCGCCCGTCGTTCGTTGGGTAAACATTCGCAAAAAAATTGTCCTACTGTCATGGTGAAGAATCAATAAAAAATGACATCCCGTCATTATCTTAATGAACCCGTCTACACTTTAAGGTTGAGCTACTGTACTCTAAGGTTACGGTACTTCAGCAGTTGTCTTATAGGCTTTACCACCAACCAAGCCGACCCAAAAGTCTCGGAAACCCCTCAAAGTCCTACACAGATCTCAGTCAGAGGGAAATGAGAAAAGTAACAAAATCGATATGCCCCAAAGGAAATTGGCAAGGAGCCAAACCATTGACGAGTAAGTATTTACTACTGAAATGTGTCGTCATTCACTTTTCTAAATAGATAAATGGTGTCCTTACTGCACTGACAGCTTAGGGTTCCTTTTGGTCTTTACAAAATTCACGTTTTTGCCTCATTTTTCTTTGCCTTATCCATCGATCAATAAAGATTTATTATTAAATAAATACATCTTTATTATACAAACGGGTAAGCGTTGACAGCATCTGTGTTTTGGTTTGTTCTGCGTTTCAGGCGTTTGGCATAAGTAGGACAATTTTTTGTACCTCGTAGTATCGTCTTCGTAGTATTGGACAGTTGGAAAGTATATAAAAGATTAGAGCGAAATACCGACCGGTTTTTGAAACACATCGAGTAGACCAGCTATTCAGTATTGTATCTTCGGGAGTCTTTTTCGCGAGCAACGCTCATTCATTCGCCTTTGAAACTGAAAAAAAATCTATTTTTATCGTTAGCGTAAAGAATAGGTAAAAAAAATTTGGCACGCGATACAGCAGCCCGAAATAGCAATTATGTAATTTTATGAGGAAACACATTACTGAAAAAGGTAATTGCATAGCTGCATAACACTTTTTCGTAACACAATATAATACTACTACTACTACTACTAAAAATGCTACTACTACTAATGAAAATACAAATATATAATTGAAATATAAAATATAATTATTAATTGTCCCCTATTTCAGGTCCCAGTCCAATCAAGTCTCTGTCGTGTCTGCGCCCTCCGGGAAGAAGTCTCTCTCTACGATTCTAATCCGTCCTAATCAATATTCTGGTCGTGATCGATCAATAAGTCTCGGTCGATCGATATCCATATGTACGGCATCGGGAAGGGCGCGCTCGAAGACTGACTCCGCCTCCTCTACTACGCATATAGTAATCGATAGGCCGAGGCCCACGCTATTTTCTAAGGGCCCAGGCCCCGCTCATCTAAGAATCCAATCAATGAAAGGTGCGATGTTGGCACCAAACTACCGTAGTCGGTCGTCAAGTGTTAGGTCCCCGGCAATTATCACGCTAGAGATTTAGTGCTTAAAGCGTGATGGCATGTGGTTGGTGATGATTGGCATTTCCGTGTGCTTATAGTAAATTGCGCTCCATTCAGTGCCGTAGCTGCACCACTTTAAAATGTAGCTCTAAGCGATGGGGAATACCCACGCGATATACTATCTAATAATTGACTGAAGCAGTGCCTATTCCTATTGAACGATTAGACGATTGGAGCTTTGTGTTGTGAACTGTGAACCTTTTTTTAAAGCGAAATAAAAGTCGGTTTTTGAAACGCATCTCAAATATCTGCATTCTTAAGCAGCTATGCAGCTATGCCAAGTGGCGTCTAATTGGGGTCTATTTTTCATTCTAATTTATGCTCATTTGCATATTAGCATTAAGTATAAGAAAGCAGGGGTACTGCCTTACTGCCTTTACTACCTCTCCTACAAAGATGACATAAAGAAAGTATAGTATAAATAAAGGTTCATTCCGCTTATTAATAGTGCTTTTCCTAGCAATTGACAATTACCACGATTGGCTGTGTTTTTTCACCTTTTATTTATTGCCTCAAAATAAAATCTGTCTCTTCCAAAGTATTGTAAATCAAGTGCTGAAAACATCCTGAAAAAGATCTCACGGAGCTTGAGCACAACATATAAAAATCATTTATTTGCACAAAAAATACAAAATATTATCTTTCGACATGGGTACCGTAGTCTGGAAAAGACGACAAAGTCTGATAATTAACAATTACACGAAGACAATCAATCGATATGACGAGACAATGAAAAGTGAAGTTGAAGATAGATTTGTTAATTACAGGGCAATTGCATGCTTATATTGGAACTTGGAAGTACAGTAAGCCGTATTCTACACAGTTACGCTATATTGTACTCTCGCCTTGGGAACTTTCATCCGTAAGAAATTTCTCATTTTCCATAACCGAAAGTCATAAGTTCCCTATGCGTAACTTGTAGGCTATTAGCTATAATAAATTGGTATACTTCTTCGCCTAATCAACATACACTACGTACTATATCATAGCATGGAGACATGTTTAAAATCTGTGCCGGGCCCTGATTTTCAAGACCATTAATAAACTGGTAATTTTCAAGGGCGAGGGGTATTATACGTTTCTCATCAGGTAGTAATATAATAAAGTACATGAAAAATATGCTAATTTTTAAATAAGGCTATTACTAGAAAAAGAACGAAGCTAGGGATTTTATACATGAAATACAAAAACAGAAAAAGCTCAAAAACAACGGCGAGCATTTTAGGGTAATGGCATTCTTGAGCACATTAATACCAATAAATAGTTATAACGAATAAAAAATATCTATGTTATTGATTGAAATGACGAAGAGATATAGGGGAGAAAGAGAGACAGAGAGGTATAACAGAGACATAGTAGAGAAATAGAGAAACACCAAGATTGGGTCCTCAGACTTGGGTAACTGAACCAGTGCCGATGGCAAAATAGCAAAATACAAAGAAAACCAAGGTTATTAGTAATAACTATCAATATTACATCAGGTAAGAAGTACGGTGAGCAAGAACTATGTATATGTAAACCCGTGACGTCAGAGCAAATCAATATAAAAAAAATCGGTTATGTAAGTCATGCTACATGACCCAATGGTAATTGACAAGCAAGAAAGGGGCGCGTGGTCTACTGGAGAGCTCCAGAAACTTACAGTAGACACAGTTGCTGCAGTATTTGTAGCAAACCAAGGTCAAAGTCAAACTTTCGTCTCGGGACCGGCTTCTTCTGCGCTGTGCTTCAGGAATGAGTCGCGAAGCCGAGACATTTGTCTGGCGAGCGTTGACGTATACACCTTTGAATACCAAGATAAGCTGCGGCCTCTGAAAAAAAAAAACAGAATTTAAAGATGTATTCCAAATAAAGCGTAGTTGCCAGAAATAAGTAAAGTAACGTATTTAATAGAGTTTATTAGCTTGCCATAGAAGAGTTCAATGGAGTACAGCGCTTATGAAAAACAGTAATACAGAGAACTGTGCAAGATTCGAGCTTAGTTGTTAAAAGATAATATGCTAATTTTTATACACCCCCTAGAATGATTTGAAATTAGCATACCTCAGATCTATCCGGCTAATGTAGGTGACCTTTGACCTTCCCGAACTTGGTTCAATAAGCACACGAGTATCATGGACTACCGTGCTCACGCCGCCCAGCATCTGAGCCTCGGGGCAAAGGACGGACCGTTCAATTACGGCGCACGCGCCGCGCAAGTGGCCCAGATCGGTGCGGTGCATCCTGAAAACATAACGATCAACGTAAAAGGTAAAGCACATGGGTAAAGAGGTTGCTCGTATAACTCTTGTTATATAACCCTTATTAATTCCATATGTTGTGAACAAATGTCTTAGTAAACATTTCTAAACTTCTGAAAGTTCCAAGAGTCAGGCTCACGAGGGTGTTGAACCCGCGATGCTCGTTTTGTGAGCAACAATACTAACCACTACACCACCGGTTGTCTCCTTACCTCACAACATAGCAGTCTCTTGTCGGATGTCCCACGGTATCATTGAGCACATACTGGTACAAATCGGTGTCCGCCTGGAGGTTGTCCAGCACACGCCAGTTGATAGTCTGCGTGTCCCATAGAGGTCTGAAGCAGGAACTTGTAAACTCATGGAAATACAATCGCCTAGTTAGCTCCGGCACAATAGTTACCCATGCCAGAACCTCCATCTTGCAGTACTCCACCGCAACGTCTCAAATCTAGGTCATGGTTTATGGTGCGCCACAGCTTTCACAGTACAGTTTTCGGACTACAAGGCACAAACTACAATATACGAAAATATAGTATTCGGACTACAAGATACAAACTCCAAGCCACATGCTCCAAATAAAATATCACAAAGCCCTTACCTCTCCCGCATGATCCTGTTCAGGACTTCCCGGGGCGGAGCGTCAATGTCCCCGGTTGCTTTAAAAGCCTTCAAGGGTGATAAATCGGAAGTTTTCTTCGAAGCGACGTCAACACCGTCCAAAGAACACTCAGATGCCCAGCCCTTCCAACGGTCGCCGTGCTCCTGAAGGAGGAAAAATGAGGAAAAATAAATATGAAAATTAAAAAGTAAAAAGGGAAGGTTGGAAAATCAATAACCAAAGACCGTAGGACGTTATTGATTGAAATAGCTTTCATTTGAACTACATGAATTATATATCTCCTCTCTCGTATACACTGTCTCTGTGTCGAAAAAAATCGGCATTTTTGCAAAATATGATGTAAGTTTAGAAAACGTTTTATGCTGGCAACACATAATAGGCTGCTAACATAGGTTAATAAAGTTGCTTCTCTGAATTCTAAAAAAAACCGAGCAATTGTGTAACTGTACTACTGTACCTTGAGTAGGTCATTGAGTCGTCTGACAAGGAAACTCCTGTACCCAACTCCTCCCAGTTGGGAGAGTAGTGGGAACTCATGGCCCTCGACGTCACTACAGTCGTCGGGAAGGCATTCGGGCACAATGAAAAGTCTCCTAAACACGAAAAGTTAAGGAAACTACAGTACTAGCTAGAAGTCCCTTATTTTCATCCTGCACACCTTTTGGTGTATTTAATAAATAAATAAATAAATAAAGTTACTATTATAGAAACCCGACCAAATAAAGAAAAATATTTTTCTTTGATTGTGGAAGTTTACGGAGATTGGGTAAAGTATTATAAAAGTCGTGTCGCAAAAATTCAGAAACCACATCACCTATCCACCGTGTCGTACTACGAGCCATCTTTTATCATCACAAAATATCACAATCACAAAATACCGGAATACTAGCCATGTTCTAATATGTAGGCTTATAAAGACAAACGAGAAACCGCAATACCTGCACTCCTGTATCATACTCGTCAGGCAGGCTTGCGCTGCCCGCGTTTCTTTCATCTCCTTTTCTGTGGGCATGCCGGCTGCGCAAATCGTCTTGTGGCGTCTAAAACTTTGTAAGGTAAAACTAAACTATAATTATAAATCTTATATGTATGCATTATGAAGGATTATAGGGTAAGACGAGTATGTTAAGATTGGAAACACAAGTTACAACTAGGCAGTACGTATAGCAAAAATTCATTGCAACTGCGAAGTATAATTGCGCTACGCGAGCGCTTAGTTTCAGTTTCGGTCAACAACATTACATGAGTTAATAAGGTGTATTTACACACATTTAAAATAGTTGCTATAAGATTCTAACTGAGATTAGTTCGAAAAAAATCCGAAAAACTGAAAACCCACCGTGTTGGAGAAATAGCATTCAGCCGACTGGCGCTCAAGTGAAATAGCGAGGGTGTGAAACAAACAGATAGATTTTGAGCGGTCATCTAAAGATTTTAATCTTATAAGATAAAAAAAAGCCTGGAAATTGCGTGGGTGCGAGTCCATCCATGCTCAATCTTTTTGCTCTATATTAGAATATGTGCACCCCTACTGTAGGTAAATTGGATAAATACTTCGATGCATATCCATTGGATTTTGTTACTTCGTGGGTACATATGCGCCTTACTTTTGTAATTCAAATCCACATCTTTTATTTATACAAAATTGATCCAAAAAAGGTGCCCTGACTACGAAACCCTTCACCGCGTGACTCGACAGTTTGGGAGGGAATTCAAACAGTCATACACATTTAGGTTTGAACGTATGCTTACACTATTAGTATCCGAATATTTGGCCACGTCGTGGAGGAAGAATAGAAGTGTCTGAAGTGCTTCTCGATTCTCGTCAGGCAGTAGAAGTAATGCATATTGAACCGCGACAAGTCTGTAAAAAAAGATCAATAAATGGATGTAGATTGTACACTGTATTGTAGACTACAAACTACACTACACTAATAGAAGAATACAACTACTAGTAATAGAATAATATAATGAAAAGTAATATCCACACAGCGCTCTTATGGTGAAAAAAAAGATTAAATTTGGAAGGGCCGCATACCGAATTAGTGCCCCTAGAGATATAGGCCATTTCTAATGCGGAATGGGCGTTCTGAAATCCTTAACCGTTAAAAATGAAATAACTACCTCTCATTCTCTGGCAAATGGAGGTAGATATTGGCGAACGTTTCGCTCAACTTCACAGTCATCAGTGGCTCTGGTAACTCCCTCAGATATTGCTTGAGCATATCGGAGGCGTCGTGTACCTAAAATAAATAAAATAAATAAGCATGAAAGAGAAGCAAATAGTTAAATTAAATTTATGTGCGCAAAATTACTGTATAAAAATAGATGCGCGCGAAACACACTAATTTACTGGCGCCTTTCTTTCGCATTTCTTTGCAGGAGGCGTTTTGCGTTCGAAATTGTTGCGCAAGTAACCCATAAGTTCTCAATCAATCAATCAACCAAATACACTTCCACAAACTACACTTTACACATGGTTAACAGTCATCTAGAGTTAATGTACATCTGTGCAGACACATATCATCTAGAAAACAACCAACATTTTACCTAAATTCAACTACGGCTTTTAGGCCGAGGCTTGGGATTCCTAATAGGCTTACCTAGGCGTCAACTCCCACCAGAAACTACAATTTCCTATAACATAAGCTACCGTACCTGAGTTCCAAGTAATCTGTCCTCGCCGACGAATAGATCGCCTTCACTAATTCTGTCAGCAATTTCGCGAAGTTCTTGAATTCTCGAACGAACACCGTTTTTCCGGAAAATGCCCACAGTTTCGGGGCCCATTTGCCGGAGGAAACGCATAACCTGGAAAGAAATTTTTAATTTTATCTTGTATGTGGTTGTCATTAAAGGAACATTCTGTCGGAATTTGCATGCTTGCCCTCGACAAGAGGTACACCAAAATTCAGGGCTCTATTTTACACAGAGGTATAGTATTCGTACGTCACTACATAATTATAGTATATTAATTATCCCGTGGACCTGATTTCATATCGGTTCGATTAGTGACAGTAAAGGAAACTATTAAACACCTCAAGTATCGATCTCGGTAGGCAGAGCCCAGTCCGTTTATAGATAGTTTCCAACAAATGTCCGAAAACGGTATTGTCTTCTGAAAGGATTTTTGTATTGAAAGTAAATGAAAACACTCGACGTTTAGGTACCCATATACAGCGAGAATTGTATTTACTGCGAGTTGGCGCGCATATGGCGCACTTCCACTTAAATCAGTATAACAGCCGGTTTAGAAACGCATGCTGCATATGCTGGACGCGTGCATTCCCATTTAGTGTAAGCAAAAAACTGCGCGATACTGCGCGATTTTTTTAAACAACATGTGGGAATGCAGTGGTCCATCTTGGGTTTCAAAAACCGAATGTTATACCTTAATGAGCTCTGAGTACGTCCGGGTCCGGATATGAATTACTTACCTCTAATCTTACTCGTCTCATATTGTTTGATCTTCTTGATAAGCTTCTGTACCGCCCAGTTCTTGATCACAGCTCCGCCTCCTGGTACCTCACCGGAGGCGTTACCAATCCGCACTGTACCACTACCAAGGTACTTCTCCAGAAGAGCGGTCACACGAAGATACGCTAACTTCTTCGCTCGACTCTGAAGGATAAAGATTTATATGAAAATTTTATTAGTGCGCTAAATTGCTAAAGATGATCATAGTTCTGCTTCTGATCAGAATTGAACCCGCGATGCACTACCATAAACAGCGCGCTCAGGCACTGCGCTAAACTTACCAAGGCGACAACTCCTAGAGAGTCGATGCATTGCTGTAGTTGAACGTCGGAGAAGAAGGCGTCTTCGTCTTTTGAACAAACTGACGACGCTAGCGAAGACGAGGCCAAAGGAGTAGTGGAACCCGGTGGATATCGGTTCATTTTCGACCAGCTAAATATTTATATTTATATAATAAATCTGTTAATTCAGATGAGCGTGCTCCCTTATTCAAGAGTAGCTCAATTCAGTGCGGATTCGTTATGAATGATCGTAGTTGTTCAAACCACGCAACGGCAGAGGTAGCTCATCTACACGACAAATTGTTCGAAATATATGAGGATATCAATATCTACGGAAAGTCTGCAAGCGAGGTGGAAAAAAGTCGTAAGGTTGCACGCCGTAATGTTGCCGCGCGCACGGCTGTAGACATGGACATATCCAGCGAGTAAGTATGTGTATGGCACACAATCGATGTGCGAACTGTGTGCGAATTACGAGCCATTTTACCGCTCAATCAATCACGATGCGTGAAATTTCTTAAAATATTCCTTAAAAACAACCTTACCTTCCATTATTCGTCGCCGTGCAAATATTATTATTTGAGTACGAAATGTTAGAGTTGGCCATCAAAAAGGGCGACGCTGGCATGAGAGAAGCCTTCACCCGTTGGGCAGAGGGACCGCTGAAGTATTTTTTTAATAAAGTGTGACAAAACGATTGTTAAAAGATTATACTATAAATAAAAATAAAAAAAAGTCCTATTCTCACAATGTACGCTATAGGCGTGCACATACCGCTGTCAAATTTTACATTAGACTACTAGAGAGAGCGTATGTAGATATCATCATATTTTCATCAACTCATAGCTCATACTCATACTACCACATTGCCACCTTTTAAAATGAGCACATAAATCTTGCACATAAAACTTACATAACACAACTGTTTAAAATGATAAAGTTGCATCAGTCAAGCATCTATCAGCTGAATCTTAAAGCTATTGATAAGATGATCGATTAAAAAAAATCAATAAAAAAACTAGTAAAGTAAGCTAAACAGTTGGCAAACTGCTAACACAAACACCTCGTCGATGCAATAATATTATATAAATACAAAAGAAGAGAGCTAGTGATAGAAAAAGGAAATGGAAAAAGTTAAAGAAAGAGTGAGAAAGCGGATTTTTGGTTCAAGGACACATTCGGTTAGAAACTGCACAAAAACACCTTCATTTCGGTCATTTTGCAAAAGGTGATTTAATTTTAGAGAAAGGGGATTTCAATCAAAGCCTTTTAACGTGTTAAAGGGTCAGGCTTAAGAAAAATTGAATATAAGACAATTTCTGTCACTTACGCTCACTATAATTTGCCGTATTTTAAACCTTACGAGGTGAATTTATAACGATTCTGAATATGAATCTGAATAATCACACTGTAGAGTTTCAGAATTCCTCATCCTTCAGCGCAGCAAAATTATGTTGTAATCCTGATATCGTGTAATTATGATAATTACAAACACACAAACCTCGGCGACCGACTCAGACTGCTGCCCACGCCGGAATCCCGTCTCTGATGTTGAACGGTAGCTTGTGGCGATCTCTCCTCACTGTCAGTACACGCGTCCAGAGACGATTGCGATACCTTAATTTGCATTTTAAAAATTGTGCTAGACTTATTTTCATTTTCACAATTACAAGCGTATTATCACTGAGCAAACCTATCAGAAGAATCGTCTTTCAATCAATTACCTTTATAGCCTCGGCAGACCCACTCTGCTTCTGTATTTTAATATCCCGCGTCGCTATATCTGTGCACCGTTGCCGCGCGTCCAGGCACACACCTTTGGAATAAGGGTTGGAGCCGGATGCGTAGGTGTTTGTGCGTGGGATGCGGGGGAGTGACATCGACGAGTCCGGGGACATTTCTGAATTAGGTGAACTTGAAATTCATAGAAAGTCGTGTCTGTTTAAATCATATGTACATATTATCAAATATGTTACTCGTCTGTCTCACTGCCTCATATTAGTCTCAGCTTTTCTTTCTCGATCGCCCTCTCTCTCTCTCTCTCTCTCTCTCTCTCGTTCTAATACTTTTCAATTTCTTCTTTTCTTTTCAATTTTTCTAATTAGTCATTCCATTAACGTGTTTAAAAGGAAAGAGCAATTATTATTGCCACAGGTTAATCTTAGTCACCAATCACTATCAATCTTTCAGGGTTACTCAGAGGTTAGTGGACATGAACCCGCGATGTGTAGATTCACAGACCGGGACACTAACAATCACAATCACGGTTACCCATTCAATAAAGGACATGTTACCAATGTGCCACGTGGTTTATAAAACTGTACAATCATCTGCGAACACAATTTGCATATAATACATGCTAGTTTAGTTACATATAAGTTAAAAACCACATGCCACACCGCGTTCTTATAGGGTGACAGAATCTAGAAGTACCATGCATAAAGTATCCATCTGGATGTATACTTGGTCGTGCCGCCGGGTTCGATATTCCATGATTAGCATACGATAGGCCTTGATTTGCATATGATCCACCACTTAGCGTTCTCTCCGTGTACGGAGAGATCGATGCCGAGGTGTTTGTCGTGGATGAGCTGGAGTCCAGAAGAAAGTCATCGGAAAGGTTGAGGCTTCGGTCGTCAAGCCTAGGCTCGGAAGGCCTGCCAGGCCTGTCTAGCCTAACCTCGGAAGGCCTATTAGGCCTCCGATCATTTGAAGAGCCGGGCCTTGAAGCGGCAGGAGGTTGAAGGCCGTAACCTTTGCGAGCGTCGAACGGACGAGAGATTGTGGGCCTGAAGATTGTGGAATTAAACACGTCACGATCGCGTTCCGAACTTACTTAGGCTTAGGCTTAGGCTTTGGCTTAGGCTTAGGGTTAGGCTTAACGTTAAATAAAACAAAATAAAGCATATATATCCATTGTAGCTTGTTATCCGTAACTCTACCTATACCCGTGCAAAACTCTACGTCTACTACATTTCTAGCCGTTTTTTTCAATACTTATTATTTACGCAGTATTACGTTTTTGAAATATAACTATTAATAACTTTTATAAATGTTTAGTGAATTCTCACCTATTTCCGCCCTTCTTCTCCTCTTCCGGTGGGTACAGATACGCATCATGCGGTGTTCGGTTTGCCCTGCGGCTTCGGCTTTCCTTATACGCGTCATGAGGCGGGCTGTATCTCACTTGTCCATAGTAGTCTTCGGGCGCCGTCGTATCAGGCAACCTTGGCGGCCCGGGTGAAAACCGTTCCTCCGGCGAGGTCGGGCTCCTGAGCACAAACCCGTGCCTTTTCGCGCTCTTGCTGCGAAAACGAGCGCCCGAGGGGACGGCGAGGGGTGCGGCGGGCGGGCCATTGTTTTCAACTGTAAAGGGTTCCGCATGCGGTTAGAGGAAATGAGGAACCAGATAGGAAATATAGAAGTAACATAAGTTGAGTATCATAAAAATTTGTTAAAACATATCAATCAATGATTTATCAGTAAATAATTACATTATATGTTATTCAAACGGCTAAAGGGACGGTTATGCATTCCAATGCAAGAAGAAGAAGGCAAAATACAGTACCCCAATCTAGAGCAATTAGACCTACCGTATCTCGGGAATCGATTACTGCTTCCATTGTGCGACTGTAGGATTCTCATAGATTCGGGGGCAGCGGAGTCATAAGAAACCAGAACCGGGTCACCGATGACCAGATCCTGACCCTCCTCCCGAGGCTTACGACGTCTAAAGAATGATAATCGATAAAAGGGGGCCACAGTGATACCACCATAAAACATATTTGTCTGACAAGCCGTGTAGAAAAATTACACTGCATTTGTACTATACGTACGCGATATATGTTTGTAGCCATAATCGCAAGTCATCATGTTCGATGACAGACTCATAGTGCAGAAGAATGGTTTTTGCTTAGGCTTAGGCTTAGGCTTAGGCTTAGGCTTAGGCTTAGGCTTAGGCAACAATGTTCTTTTCTAACATATGTGATTGATATTTGAATTCGTCTCCAAACGCACCTGCTACTACTCCGAATATCCATCTTTTTCATAAAAGCTCTGGCGCGCTCCTTTATCCGCTCACTTTGCGATCGCTGCAGACTGCGATGTCCGCGTGAGCCGCCCTCTCGCGGCGCGCTGAAAGAGTTTATCATAACCGTAATTTATATCTTCTCTAAGAAAGCTTCATAGACCATTTTCTACTGGAACTTACGTAAGGCGTTACTTGGGAAGTTGTGTAGCTTTGACAAATGAAAGATACAGTATATTCAAAAGGTAAAGTCATTGTTTTTGTAGACGATTGTATTATTCTCTTTGAGAGTGCAGCCGGGTAATAGCAATGCGTTTCTGATAAAAAATATATACAGTAAAACAAACAACAAAGAAAAACTGAAAATATCTGAAAATATGTATTATTCACCTCGGTCCTTCCGCGTCGCGTACGTCGTCCGGAACTCTCCGTAGTCCATTATTAGACGAGCTGAGAACCTCAGGACTGGAAATTAGCATGGTAATTTAAAAATGTAATTAGAGCAATTAAACCATTAGACAATTACTTTAGTTCATACGTAAATTTAAAGAATACACATTTTTGGCCACATATAAAGCGTGTAAAACATTCCTCGAAGCATTGCCTACGGTATATAGGTATATGTTGGAAATTAGTACAATAAAGTGACGTGTGTTGCAATTAAAATTGATAATTAATACTAATCCTACCGTATCGAAGCAATTGCGCGCGAATTATAACTCGGCTCATTTGTATCGCGGCTCCACGTATGCGAGTGCCTTTGATAGCGCCATCGGTTCGATAGGGCTACCTAAACATGTAAATTTTAAGAATATTTTGGTAAACACAAAGCGAAAAAAACATCCGGTTTTTGAACCTTATCTTGTACGCTTTGATTGCTCGAACGAGCTCTTATAGGTTACTATGTGTTGTTTGTGATTTCTCGAGGTAATGTACGAATACTCATTTGAATTTGTTCAAGATGCGAGGCGGTTCAATTGTTGCTGAATATCTTTCAATCTCTCATCGTATTGATGCACACATTTATGTGCTAATACATATTCAATATTTACTATGTGCTGCGCACAAAACATCAGGATTGCATTATAAAATCCCATTTCCCTATATGTTACCAATGAAACGTACATTTTGATCTTCCTCTTCAAAATCGTATGGGGAATCGTAGCCATTTTCCTGAAATTTTTAAAAAGTCCAGTATTTCAATAGCCCGTATTCTCGGGTCGACGGAAACGTTCCGTTTGGGAAATCCTTTGTATGCAAATTTCTCGACTATCTAGACTAGCTGGAGGAAAAATTTGCATACGAATGAGCTCCCAAACGGAACATTCCCGTCGACCCGAGTATACGGGCTAATAATACAATCCCCGATTAGGGTAAACTAATCAAACCATAAGCTAAATCATGAACGTCTACGGTAGAGCGTCAGGGCCGCTCGGTGGCTAACCGCTAACCTAACTTGCAAATCCGCGAGTATATGTTCATCAATTTTTAAATGGTCATGCACTGGAGGAGACCGGATAGCGACCATTTGGTGACCAGATGATGACGGTTTTTTTGTGAAACTTAACCACTAAATTGGTATGAAGTGGTCACCAAGTGGGCTAGCCCACGAAAAAACCAGTGAACCGTCACCAGATTGGTTCACCCATTTCCTATGTGCTTGAAAAATTCCCAAAACTCACTCGTCTTCTCATTATAACGTTATCAATTCGCATAATGGCCGTTTTGTTGAGCGTGGACAGTCTTTGATAAAGGGCCAATAAACTATCAGTGTCCAAAAACGGATGGTCCGCGTGCACTGTTTTCAAGTCGATTGGAAAGTGGTTCTCTGAAATGGGATATAGTAAATATTTTTGTAGTTGACCGTTCCCAACGTCAGCCGTAAGTAGTTACCGTAGTTTGAAGCTACATATTTTAGGTTTTGGGTGTTACTTGAGTGCCGTTTTCACAGTAATTTCGATTTTTGATTACAGAGTGCAGTAAAGTTTACCATGTGGCCATTCTCGGCCGCAATTACGCTTAACGTCATATAAACTACTGTAGTTTGTAAGTTGTAATTAATTAGTATAATTACTTCTAATTGTGCTCACCTTCAAACTGCTTGGTGTACTGTGGAAACCCGGCGTTGATCAACCACTGACAACATTCGACGGCTTCATCATCTGCGAATAAATGAAGGAAATTATTTTAGTAAACAAGTTTTTGACTTGACCTTAGGACTAAGGACCTGGCCTTAGGACTTTAGCTTTAGGAATTTAGGACCTAAATGAAAACACATTTTTATCGGTTAATTTTATCGACTTGAGAGCCTGAGAGACGCAATGGAAACACGCACGGGCACATAAGTGATGCAATATGCTCGTTACGAAACATGTTGTTTTATGGATTCTTCTGCATAACTTATTGTGAGCTTTGACTTAGTAGAAAATAAATAAAGAGGAGAAAGTAAAGAAAATGACAAATATTTGAGAACTAGAGAAGGAAAGATAAACATTCTAGAGCTCTTAATGTCTTCATCATATTATTTGATGCACACCTCGGTGTTCCTTAATAAATAAATAAGTAAATAAATAAATATCGGGGTATTCTTTTGAAGGTTAGTAAAAAAGGAACGGCTCAGCTCATCTTGCAGAGTTTTTAATTCTGAATTCTGATAGAGCTATTTATTGAAGAATTGGAAAGTTCACAACCCTAAGCTATTATGAGCGCAAGTCAGTTCAGCGACCTTAACCTCTATGATAAGTTTCAATCAAATTTACTGTTGCTCCATTTAGACGCTAAAATGATCAAGCGAGGCACAATCTCTTTAAAAAATAGTGTTTTCCTATATGGAAAAATATCAATCGCGCACACAATTCTTTAAAAAACGAAGCTACACCAATTCTCGGTCGTAATTCACCGTAGAACATGCACCTATGGAGAGCATAAAAGCTGCGCATTTGACATAAAACCAAGCGATCTAACATCCGGTTTTTTCTGCGCGTTTTCTTCAAGGCTCAATAGACACGATCGCTAGTTTTCTCCATCATTAACTAAGAGGGAGAAATGTGTCAGTTTATAATTTATAGATAACCCTGCATGACAAGGATACGATATGAACGGTACGCAAACATACTATACGCAAACACGAGTACCAGTTTCTTGATCACTTCGATCCTGAGTGTTACGGTACTAAGCAAGTAAGTTAAAAGTTAAAGCGAAGTACCGGCGGTTTTTGAAACGCATTGCGTACACCTGCCTTCTTATGCAGCAGATGTAAATGCGCAAAAAATTAGAATAAAAACTAGACCCCAATTAGACCCCGCGTTGCATGAATGCATTGGAATGCAAGGACTTGAGATGCGTTTCAAAAACCGGCCGGTACTTCGCTTTCATAAATGATAATTAATGTATGATTGGACACCAGCTAAAGTTACATTGCCAAAGTTACAGAAAAGTTACTCTGTGAACACAAATTCAGTACAGGCTTACATTAGGTTATGTTTCAGCAACAGTTTAATCACACATCACAGGTGTTCACAAGCTAATAAACCAGCTATCATGCAAATTTCAAAATTTCAATATGCAATTGAGTAAGATGTAAGACAGTATGAAAACGAAATACTCGACACGTGCGCCATTAAATTCGTGTAGCGTGATTTTATGCCATCTTATGCGAAAACGGCAACATCCCGCCAAAAAAGGGCTGTTTTATAAATGAGGGGCAGATGTTGAAATCAATTTTGAGATTTTTTTGCCCTTTTATTCAAACGAAGGATCGATCATGGGTCATGGTTAACCGAAAACAATTTCCAAAAAAAAAACTAAAGAAAAAAGTGAGCCGAAAGGGCACATAATGGAACATGATTTGCATATAATACATGGGAATTTAATTGTCCCCTATGTGCTTCAACAGACTGTCATCTCGCTTTAAACTATCAGGGTCAGGTGCGTGAAAAGTGAGGTGCTAGATTTTCCGAGCCGTTTCGCAAAACATGGTACAGATCTTGAAGTTTAACACACAAGAAAAAGAGAAAACAATCGAGGTTTGGGGAAGTGAATATCTTAATTTCCTAATTTTAGTGAGACTGAACGTGTGGACAAGCGTTACAATCAGATAGTGGTCGAAGGACTTCAGAGAGAGAAAGAGAGAGAGAGAGAGAGAGAGATAGAGATAGATATAGAGATGGACATACAGAAGAGGGAGAGACAGAGGGAGAGGGAGAGGGAGAGGGAGAGAGAGAGAGAGGGGGAGATAGAGAGAGGTGGAGAGAGGGAGAGAAGTCTCAAACTTTTCAAGAGGTCGCTAGATCGAAACATCTGATAGGCTGAGGATGAAACAAGCAAAACGAACGGCATCTAGCAGGAAGGAGTAGGAAATGAGGTACTCTAACCAATCTTATTTTCCACAGATTTGAAAAGTTCATTAATTAAAATGGATCAACAAGTCCAAAAAATCTGACGTCATTATTTGAAAATGTGATTTAAAGTGTGTTTCTAGGTCACGATTGGTGAGAAATTTTTATGGGTACGTAATGAGCAAGATGTGATATATGCGCGTTTGCGATTAAAAATAATTCTAGTTAGCTATTTCAATATACATATTTCATGCAACTAATAAACATAATTACAAAGCGTTATAAATGTATTTTCCGAAGTCTTAGCTCATTGCGGAAACCCACACCGTTTGCAGAAGATCGCGCACAAAACGCACACAAAAGAAAGAACTGCGCGTCGTAAAATTAATCCGTTTTCGCGCCGTCCGGAAGCGTTTACGGAAGGAATTTCACACAATAAACGTAACGGTTCATCCATATCAATAACTGAGGACTGAGAGGTTTTTTTTGGAGAGAGAGAGAGAGAGTTTTTGTAGGCGAACGTTTTGGAAAAAAGTTAACATAAAACTAACGGAAAATGTCTCGGAATATTCTACTATACACTAACGAATGATTAGATCAAGAAAGATTTTTTTTGTTCGCCTGTTTTCTACAATCAACAAATCACATGTCAAGTTGCATCAATATCAACGTTGGATTGTTGCAGAAATTATGCTTATGCAAAATTGCAAAAAGTGTAGAATTGTGGACTAGGAAACACACGGAAAAAATACTAAGAACTTCTCAAAAGGAATAGAAAACCCCGTCATTTATTACTTCAAACGGCTGGTGCTGGTCTTATAGCCAAGGAAGCGGTTTAACCGCCGGTTTTTGAACGTAATCTGGACAGCCGCACTCCAATGTATCATAGGAATTTGTGCCAAAATTTGCACATAATGCATGGATTGCAGTTGTAAAGTGTAAGTTTCACGAACCACGTGCAATACCACATTTAAAAAAAAAACTTTTTAAAATAGGCGGGTCTATTTCGTTTCCTATTAGGATGTTGATGTTTATCTTATACAATGTGTTTAATGGGTTCGAGCAACGAATAACAAATGTGTTTACTTTTATAAAATAGCCAATGAATCAAAAGTTCAACTGGAGTAAATTTAGTTCCTATTGTTTATTAGAATGATTCTACCGGTAACATACAAAAGTCTTAGATACCTTATTAGAGTATCTAATACATTTAGAAAGCTAACTCAAAGCTAAGAAAATTTAATACATTACAATCACATAATACGTTACATGTACATTACAATTACATAGAAAATATAGTTCCTTATTGTGAGTTCGAATGAATCCCCCGAAAATTTGCAAAATCCTGAGATACCTTAGAGTCCTTTGTAGGCGCGATAGCGCTAATATCTATGATCTTTGTTTCCGAACTCGGCCCGCGGAAAAACCAGCTAGTTTTTTACTAGTTTCCTTTCCTACTAGGTTTTTAGTCGGAAAAAGCTCGGAAAATCCACGGGAAAAGCTCGGGATTCATTAACGGAGATAGTTTAGATTTAATCTAATACATTTAGAAAGCGAGCTAAAAACTTATAAAATTTGCAATACATTAAAATTACATTAATACATGATAGATAATAAATTATCCATATTTAGTAACTAACCGAAGAAATAAATCAGAATTAAGTTTACGTAAACCAACTAACTTACATATCCCACGGGGTAGGCTGTAATATCCATCAAGCTGCATTATATAATGAGTAACTGCCCCGGGATGCCCCCAGACTAAATCTAATACTAATACTCCCTCACTCTGGGCATGCTCATTAAGATTTGGTGTGGGTAATTACATAGGTTGCCACCCGGTAGCGCACTCCCAGCCTACTTATGTGACGAGTTCCCAGAGCGGGTCATATACTCTGCATAATTAACACGGCTCATGATGACCGGTTTATCTATGAGAGGGGTAAATACACATACCACGTCTATAATTAACTGAATGATAAATATCATAATTGTTTTAAAAATAGAAATTTCTCTGAATATGAAACAATTTAAAGCGGTAGAGTACGTGGTTTGTGATGTCTGTGCGGGAATGCAACAACTCCGTTACAAAAACCACGTGTCATACCGCTTCAACAAAAAGACATACAGCCAAAGACGTAGCGTATGGTACGGAAGAAAAGTGCATTACAGACGGTGTAAGCGTACGGGACTATACTATAAACGTTGATCTAAAAATTGTGAAAAAGGTTTTTTTATCTTCCTGAATCATATGACATAACGACGTTCTCCGTCGAGCCGAGGGGTTATCGGAACAGAAATACTGACCCTCAAACATCGAAACTTCTTCTTCAAATAAAACATATCACTCTATATCTCTTTCTTTCTCTATCTCTCTCTCTTTTTCTCTGTTTCTTTCTCTCTCTCTTTCTCCCTCCATACCTCTCTCTTTCTTTCACTACCTCTCCATATCTCTCTCCACCTCTCCTTTTCTTTCTCCACC
The DNA here is from genome assembly GCA_036852015.1 of Pelodera strongyloides. NCBI lineage: Eukaryota > Metazoa > Nematoda > Chromadorea > Rhabditida > Rhabditidae > Pelodera > Pelodera strongyloides. The sequence continues at coordinate 113,302 of JAANDG010000035.1, forward strand.
TCTCCTTATCTTACTTTATATATCTCCTAACCTATCTCTCTCTCTCCTGATATAATAGAAGCGAACTGTTGATATCAAAACTGAGGAGGGGGGGGGGTCATCTGTGTATGTAGGCTCTCATGTAGCGCAACAGATATTCGAGATTAAAACACTCAACTGTGTGCAATTTCTTGCCCAAAATCCATTCAAATACAAATAAACAAAACGAGAGATATGGAGTCTTAAATTAAGAATATTTGCTCGTTGCTCTTTTTAACATACCTCACACAAACTATAGAGCACTAAATCACAGTACAGCAATACAAAACGAGCGATAGGCTGGGTACAGATTAAGTTCAATGCTCCAGGAACCCACACAGTACACTACATTACGGTAACGTGTACAGTCATAATGGTATTCATAGGTTAGGGAGCATGCTTTCCACACTGGTGATATGTATTTACACGACAAACTACAAGCCCAACTTATGCTACGCTAAATTACGGCAATGCAAGACTCGAATATTAGCCCGTATTCTCGCGTCACTGGTAGGCCTCCCAATTGGGAATCACCTACCAGTGGGAGAAAAAGCGGTAATTCTGATGTACTGGTAGGAGGCGCGTCGCGTGTCGCGGTTTCCCATTTGGTAGCTGATTGGGAGGGCTGTTGCATGTATTAGGCCTACCAGAGGAGATTACCACTACCAGAGCCTACCACTGGTAGGCCTCTCACATTTCCAATCTGGTAGACCTACCAGAGGAGATTGGGAATGGCCTACCAAAATGCCTTTCCAAAGTGGCGCGAGAATACGGGCTATGACTAACATAGGATGGGAGGCATAAGGCATAACTATGGGCTAGTAGCCCTTTAATAACAGAATAAGACAATAGAGTAACACCACAGTACATAAATACATTGCGGGAATGCAACAGTAAATACTCGCAAACAGATCAGATCACCATCTTGTGATTCCACTATATTTTGTCTATTATTGTGCTCAATAAAGAAATCTACAAAGAATAACCTACCATAATATGTACCACCCAATCGGCGCACGACAAATTGCTGGCGAGCCGACATTTATCATACAGTATGCAGATAATTAGAATATAATACATACAGTAGTCAAGGAATAAATTAGAATAACCAATGAATTTTTCGCAGATTATGTGAAAAAGAACATTTTCTTCGTTGAGCAGTTTCTGAACGACTAAAAATTAAAAAAAAAAATTAAAAAAAAAACGATCACTATACGAGAAACGGAAAGGATATCGAAGAACTCGTGCGCGAAATTCTTGCCGCTCGCATAAATCAGTGCGAGGTAGCCGCGGCGCACCCAAGAAGCTGCGCCAAAACTAAAGGAGAATGCGTAAAACTAGTAGAGCGACTTACTATCATTTTGCAAACAATCTAGTAAATAGACACACAAACAAAAAGACTGATAGTTGACAATTGATACTTACTCGCAGAAAAAGAAAGAATCAAGAAATCAACAAAAAGCAAATGGCATATGACAGTCTTAGACAATGAAACACTCAATTAATTAACACGATCTGTGCGCACTTGATTAGCACAGGGAACTGACAATCAAAACCGGAACTGCACATCGCTAGCACGGTGCTGAATGCCAAAAGCACGGTGCTAACCGCCGTCCGACCTTCGCATAACTGTGCATTTCTAGGCATATATTAATGTGGAAATAGATCAGGGACCAATTTGTTATAATATATGAGTTAATTTATAAATAAACTGCAAGCACGTAATGATAACTCGAGAAGTAGACAGCTAAACTATTTAGCACAGAGCCATGAAATTCAAAAAATTCAGACGAATAAAATTAGTTATAAACTTGAAACTCACTAAGCACATGTTGACAAGAAAAAAAATGGATTTCAAGGTAAGACTATTTCAAAGGTGGAAAATGTTCTGTTAGTAAAGAATCAAAAAATATATTTGTAAAGAAAAATTAAAGACTATCTCTGCTTTGCTCATTCAATCGCTAAGGGAACGGCATGTCTGGCATTCTCGCGTATCAATTCCCTTTAAATCCGGTTCGCACGCAATAGTCTCTTATTCGTCCGATCAAGTGAATGTACCAAATGTGCACAAAAAAGCTCAGGATCATGCCAAAGGTCGTGAGCCGCTGACGGTGGACATTTTAAAGCGGTATGGTATACGTGGTTTTGAAGCAAATGTTGGAAAACGGGCACATAAATTTGCATATAATACATGGAAGCGCTAACTCTATGTATCAATTTTTTTATATTCGGTGCTGGTTTGCATATAATAAATGGTCCAGCATAAGCTCCAAAACCACGGGCTATGTGGCTTTAAAGCGAAATGCTAGCCCCTTTGGAAAATTTGCATAGGGTAAGCAAATCCTATGTATCCTATGATAATTTTGTATCGTCCACGGCAATCGTACAAAATTAGCATAGGATACATAGGATTTGCTTATCATATCTTTAAATGAGTATAATAAATATTCAAATATATGCAACTTTTCCAAAGAGGCTAGCATTTCGCTTTAAAAGCTCAAAACCTGCAACTAGCGCTGCACCCAGGCTATAGTCAGCGCGTAGCGCGCCTTTTGCACGCGTGCGCGCACACTTAATTGCCCACAATCACGCGCTGAGTGTTTTCTTGTATTTTCAACTTTTCGCCGAATTTTGTATCTCAAACATGTGTAGATCTATGGGGAAAAGGGTCAGCATTTTTATAGCTTTATAGTCTGAGCGAACTCATAAAAGCTTAAATTTAGAGCATTGAATAAGTAGTACAAACGTTGGAAAAAGACATGGGAACGCAATTAGCTTTCCGAATAAGGAAGTAATTAGGAAAGATGGCTAGACATAGACAGAGTAGATTTAATTTTTAAGCGGTATTGCACGTGCGTTTGAAACTTTATCTCTATTTTATACCATGGGTTATATGCAAATTTGCTGCGCATCTCTGACACGGAGGGGCATAATAGTACATGATAATAATTTACACAAACCACGTGCAATACCGCTTTAAAGGAAAAGTAAAGATTGAAGTGTTCAATTGCACTATATGGGTCTTGGCTAAACTTCTCATGATAAGCGCTTTTGTTGGCTGAATTTGTAATCAATTGGGTGACAAGATTGTAAATAGTTATTGATTTGCTGTATTCGGAATCAAATGACAATTTTTTGAAATTTGTGTGCCGCCGATTTCGCCATGTGAACCTGATAATAATACTCGTTCCATTATATCTTATTGGATTTACCATGGTTTTTCTCTTATTTGATTTTCCACATACAGTAATTGTCACCTTTTAAAAATGCAATTATCCTGTAAACTGGAAAATAAATTATTATTAATATAAATGTTGCGATCAATAGTTCCCTAATTATATCTAGCACACGTTTGCTTCATTTAATCAAACGATAAATTGAAGTAATAAATAAGTTAGTGTAAAGTTAAGGAAACTGTTCCTGGATGCTGGGTAAGCTACCCGTCAAAACAAGCGGTACGGCACGTGGTTTTGAAACAACTGCTGACCAAGATTCATGTATTATAAGCAAATTGTGTTCCATTGTTCCCCAACATACATTTCATAATCACATGCCATACCACTTTAACTTAACTTTACCACTGGGGTGAGTGTATGTAGAAAAATGAGTACTAAACAACCAAAACCGGTGGAGAAGCCAACTGCCGGTAAGCAAACAAACTATGTGATATACAAGGTAATCAATAGCCCAAATAAGGTGATGAACCAAGATGAGTCACAAATCTAATGTGAATATGCAAATCGGAAAAGCTCACTAACAAACAGAGATTCCCCAACAAATTCACCGAATGGCAGATAGTGAGAGAAGAGAGATAGAGAGCTTGATAGTCCAAGAAAGGATACCTCGAGGCGAATAGAACGAATTTCAATACCCTTCTCCTCTCTCCTCTCCCCCCCTTTTTTTTTTTCTTTCCTCTCTCTCTCCTGTGGGTGTGTGGGGTTTTTTTTTCTCCCTTTCTTCTCTTCTCATCATCTCTTCTCCGTTCTCTCTATCTAGGAGTCTCTTTCCGTTATCTCCTCCTTGTCTATCTCATCAGTCCCGTTCAACTCGGACCTCTCGTCCGCCGGTCTCCCTCCTGCTGCCCTCCCATTCGCTCCTACATCTCTCCAACTTCATTCTCGCCATCCCTCCTTCAGAGCCTCACGTCGGTTCCAATTCTCTCTCACCAGGCAGTCTCCTAGGACGCTCTTCTCTCCTCGCTCCCCCTGCCCGCTCCGTCCCCGTCTCTGCTGTAAGTCCGCGACGTCCAGGACCCTTCAATAACCTGGTCCACAAACGGAAGCCCTCAGCGGTCGGACGCATCTCCCGACCATCTCTCTCCTTCCTCTGGGCCAGCGGGCCCAGCCTCTGCGACCTGCCGCTATCGTCTCTGCCCTCTTCGCAACCTGTCGGGTCTTCGGCACCGTCTCCCTCATCATAGGGCTCAATATCTTTCACGTGTTCCCTGTCTCTAGTTGTGCCACCACCTCCTCCAAGGGAGGGGCCCTCTCACCGCTTCGCCATCAGCCCCCCCCCCCTCCGGCGCGGTCTCAGTGCCCCCCTCCCCGATACTCAGGCGCTTTCTCCTCCCCATCTCTTCATGGGAGCGCTCCGGCTCTCCTTCCGTGGCGTCCTCGGAGACGCGTCCCGCCCGCTCATCTCTTTCCATCACTAGCTAGCTCTCTCTGCGTCGGAGCCTCGACTCTCAGCCCATCACTGAGGACTCCTAACGCTGGCTCTCGTGCTCCTCTGTCTTTCATCCTCCAGTCCCACGCGCTCGGCGTCTCCCACCGATCCCCTGCGGGCGATCCGGGGGGGGGATGCCATCGATCTCCCACGCGTCTCCGTTCTGCGCCAACTCTCCTCGTCTCCTCTGCGCTCGCACCGGTCGTCTCCCGGCGATCCGTCGTGCCTCCCCACTGGCCTCTCACCGTCTCCCTCTTCTTCTCGATCATGCGACCAATGTCGATGTTCAGAGGACGAGGCTCCTCATTCTCCGCTGCTCTCCTCCTCATCCTTCTCCTCCCCTCTTTCAATCTCTGCTCTCCCACCCAATCCTTCCTCCCCGCTCTCTCCCCCGCCCCCCCCAGCCCCCCACCCACCCCCCCCCCATCTCTCTCTCCCTCCTCTCTCTCTCTTCCTACCACTCTCCGTTCTTCCCCGTCGTCACAATCGGTGCGTCCACAGCGAGAGCACTCTCTCAATAACTGCGGCAGTCCCTTCTCGGAGCGGATCTGACGGTCTCCAGGATCCGTCTCCACCGCTCCTTCAGTCCGGTTCCCATCCCAACACCCCCCTAACGGGATCGTCTCTCTCCCTCCTCCGAATCTCACCCCGTCCCCTGCCCCACGCCGGTACCTCACAGCGATCGGATCGCGCTCCGGGTCTCTCGCTTCTTACGCCGCGCCGTGTCTCTGCTCTCGCTCTGTCTCGTCGCGTTATGGTGACCAAGTCTTGCTGCTCTCTCATCGCTACAACACACCCACGGGCTCCTCCTCCAGGTCGGGCAGTACCCTTCTCAACTCGAGGCGTCTCATATCGCCGTCTCGCCGTGCCTTCTCCCCACGTCTCCTAACGTCTGGCTCTCGTCGCAGGCTCCTCCTCTCCTCCTCTCTCTCTCCCTCCGGCTCCGTGTGTCCAATCCCTCCTCTCGGTCTCGCGATCTTCGTCTGCGGTTCATCTCGTCGTATCCGGTCTCCGCTCGCCCCACCACCCTTTCCGTCTCGCAAATCGTCCTCGGGCTCTCTCCTCCTCTGCCGAGCTCAGGTCGCTCTCGTCTCTTCCGTCCAACGCTCTCTTCTCTTCGTTCTTCTCCAACTCGATCTTAGTGTGCACGACTCTCTCTCGTATCGCCTCTTCCGGTCGTTCTCGACGGACTCAGTCGATTGCCAATCAGGAAAGAATTGAAGTAGGGGGGCCAGGTAAATCAAGAATCAGGCCGATAGAGGTGGTAGTGGAGGGTGAGTTGTAGAAGGGAAGAGAGGGAGTGAGGTCGCACTCTTGTTTCCCCTCTTTCTCTCGCCTCTAAATTAGATTATTCGACTAATATTCTCTATTCATCAAGTGAAGCTAGGATCACAGTTCGAAAAATGTTCTGTTCCATGTTTATGACAAATGATTACTCATAGGGGAAAGGATGACTAATGGTGCAGTAGCATTATTTGGCTTCAATGTATTTATACTTGAAAGTTGAAATACCATGAAATCATGAACAAAATTTTTCCTGCAAGTTCGATTCAAAATCTACCAACTATCAAGGGTCCTAGCCCTAGCAAAGCGCAGTAGTTCACAAGACATATTCACTATCAAATTCGGCGACGACTCTCACGTTCGAATGTTATTTTCTCTCCCCAGGGAGTATTTCCACACCACGAGGGAATCGAGTGGTGAATATGGCTTCAGGTGCACATTTCAATGTTGTTAAAAAAAAAAAAAAAAAAAAAAAAAAAAAAAAAAAAAAAAAAAAAAAAAAAAAAAAAAAAAAAAAAAAAAAAAAAAAAAAATACCCTGCAATATCACATAAATATTTTTATGAAATTTGGTTTACGGCTGCCAAAAAGTCCCTTATACAGTTTGCATTCACTTTCACATTTCTAGGTTGGTTTGAAAGTGTCTGTATGTTGGGATAACTTTTTCATTTTTATTACACTCTACACTAGAATCACTGCTATACGAGATGTAAAAAAACGTAGAATATAATTG